>JAPPVO010006251.1:0-286520 GCA_030407325.1 Camellia japonica | reverse complement strand
TGTGCAGTTTACACTAGAGTTATTTTGCACGTCGTCCTGTTTTGCGCATCGCTCTGTTTTGTGCAGTTATCACTCGCGCCATTTTGCGCATCACACTGTTTTGTGCAGTTTATCACTCGCGCTATTCTGCGCATCGCACTGTTTTGTCCAGTTTATCACTCGCGCTATTTCGCGCATCACATTGTTTTGTGCAGTTTACACTCGCGTTATTTTGCGCGTCGTCCTATTTTGCGCATCGCGCTCTTTTGTGCAGTTTATCACTCGCGCCATTTTGCGCATCGCCCCGTTTTGTGCAGTTTATCACTCGAGCTATTTTGCGCATCGCACTGTTTTGTGCAATTTATCACTTGCGCTATTTTGCGCATCGCACTGTTTTGTGCAGTTTACACTCGCGTTATTTTGCGTGTCGTCCTGTTTTGCGCATCACGCTGTTTTGTGCAGTTTATCACTCGCGCCATTTTGCGCATCGCACTATTTTGTGCAGTTTATCACTCGCGCTATTCTGCGCATCGCACTGTTTTGTGCAGTTTATCATTCGCGCTATTTTGCGCATCACACTGTTTTGTGCAGTTTACACTCGCGTTATTTTGCGCGTCGCCCTGTTTTGCGCATCGCGCTGTGTTGTGTAGTTTATCACTCGCTCCATTTTGCGCATCGCCCTGTTTTGTGCAGTTTATCACTCGCGCTATTTTACGCATCGCACTGTTTTGTGCAGTTTACACAACCGTTATTTTGCGCGTCGTCCTGTTTTGCGCATCCCGCTGTTTTGTGCAGTTTATCACTCGCGCCATTTTGCGCAACGCCCTATTTTGTGCAGTTTATCACTCGCGCTATTTTGCGCATCGCACTGTTTTGTGCAATTTATCACTCACGCTATTTTGCACATCGCACTGTTTTGTGCAGTTTACACTTGCGTTATTTTGCGTGTCGTCCTGTTTTGCGCATCGCGCTGTTTTGTGCAGTTTATCACTCGCGCCATTTTGCGCATCGCACTGTTTTGTGCAATTTATCACTCGCGCTATTTTGCGCATCGCACTGTTTTGTGCAGTTTACACTCGCGTTATTTTACGCGTCGTCTTCTTTTGCGCATCGCGCTGTTTTGTGTAGATTATCACTCGTGCCATTTTGCACATCGCAATGTTTTGTGCAGTTTATCACTCGCGCTGTTTTGCGCATCGCACTGTTTTGTGCAGTGTACACTCGCGTTATTTTGCGTATCGCACTCTTTTGTGCAGTTTATGACTCGCGCTATTTTGCGCATCGCACTGTTTTGTGCAGTTTACACTCGCGTTATTTTGCGCGTCATTCTGTTTTGCGCATCGTGCTGTTTTGTGCAGTTTATCACTCGCGCTATTTTGCGCATCGCCCCGTTTTGTGCAGTTTATCACTCGAGCTATTTTGCGCATCGCGCTGTTTTGTGCAATTTATCACTCGCGCTATTTTGCGCATCGCACTGTTTTGTGCAGTTTACACTGGCGTTATTTTGCGTGTCGTCCTGTTTTGCGCATCGCGCTGTTTTGCGCAGTTTATCACTGGCGCCATTTTGCGCGTCACACTGTTTTGTGCAGTTTATCACTCGCGCTATTTTGTGAATCCCACTGTTTTGTGCAGTTTACACCCGCGTTATTTTGCGCGTCGTCCTATTTTGCGCATCGCACTGTTTTGTGCAGTTTATCACTCGCGCTATTTTGCGCATCGCACTGTTTTGTGAAGTTTACACTCGCGTTATTTTGCGCGTCGTCCTGTTTTGCGCATCGCGTTGTTTTGTGCAGTTTATCACTCGCGCCATTTTGCGCATCGCCCCGTTTTGTGCAGTTTATCACTCGAGCTATTTTGCGCATCACACTGTTTCGTGCAATTTATCACTCGCGCTATTTTGCGCATCGCACTGTTTTGTGCAGTTTACACTCGCGTTATTTTGCGAGTCGTCCTATTTTGCGCATCGCACTGTTTTGTGCAGTTTATCACTCGCGCTATTTTGCGCATCGCACGGTTTTTTGCAGTTTACACTCGCGTTATTTTCCGCATCGTCCTATTTTGCACATCGCACTGTTTTGTGTAGTTTATCACTCGCGCTATTTTGCGCATCGCACTGTTTTGTGCAGTTTACACGCGCGTTATTTTGCGCGTCGTCCTATTTTGCGCATCGCACTGTTTTGTGCAATTTATCACTCGCGCTATTTTGCGCATCGCACTGTTTTGTGCAGTTTACACTCGCGTTATTTTCCGCGTCGTCCTATTTTGCACATCGCACTGTTTTGTGCAATTTATCACTCGCGCTACTTTGCGAATCGCACCGTTTTGTGCAGTTTACACTCGCGTTATTTTGCGAGTCGTCCTATTTTGCGCATTGCACTTTTTGTGCAGTTTATCACTCGCGCTATTTTGCGCATCGCACAGTTTTATGCAGTTTACACTCGCGTTATTTTCCGCGTCGTCCTATTTTGCGCATCGCACTGTTTTGTGCAGTTTATCACTCGCGCTGTTTTACGCATCGCACTGTTTGGTGCAGTTTACACTCGCGATATTTTGCGCGTCGTCCTGTTTGCGCATCGCGCTGGTTTGTATAGTTTATCACTCGCGCCATTTTGCGCATCGCGCTATTTTGTCCAGTTTATCACTCGCGCTATTTCGCGCATCGCCCTGTTTTGCACATCGCACTGTTTTGTGCAGTTTATCACTCGCGCTATTTTGCGCATCGCACTGTTTTGTGCAGTTTACACGCGAGTTATTTTGCGCGTCGTCCTATTTTGCGCATCGCACTGTTTTGTGCAATTTATCACTCGCGCTATTTTGCGCATCGCACTGTTTTGTGCAGTTTACACTCACGTTATTTTGCGAGTCGTCCTATTTTGCGCATCGCACTGTTTTGTGTAGTTTATCACTCGCGCTATTTTACGCATCGCACAGTTTTATGCAGTTGACACTCGCGTTATTTTCCGCGTCGTCCTATTTTTCGCATCGCACTGTTTTGTGTAGTTTATCACTCGCGCTATTTTGCGCATCGCACTGTTTTGTGCAGTTTACACTCGCGTTATTTTGCACGTCGTCCTGTTTTGCGCATCGCGCAGTTTTGTGCAGTTTATCACTCGCGCCATTTCGCGCATCGCACTGTTTTGTGCAGTTTATCTTTCGCGCTATTTTGCGCATCACATTGTTTTGTGCAGTTTACACTCGCGTTATTTTGCGCGTCATCCTGTTTTGCGCATCGCGCTGTTTTGTGTAGTTTATCACTCGCTCCATTTTGCGGATCGCCCTGTTTTGTGCAGTTTATCACTCGCGCTATTTTGCGCATCGCACTGTTTTGTGCGATTTATCACTCACGCTATTTTGCGCATCGCACTGTTTTGTGCAGTTTACACTCGCGTTATTTTGCGCGTCGTCCTGTTTGGCGCATCGCACTGTTCTGTGCAGTTTATCACTCGCGCCATTTTGCGCAACGCACAGTTTTGTGCAGTTTATCACTCGCGCTATTTTGCGCATCGCATTGTTTTGCGCAGTTTACACTCGCGTTATTTTGCGCGTCGTCCTGTTTTGCGCATCGCGCTGTTTTGTACAGTTTATCACTCGCGCTATTTTGCGCATCGCACTGTTTTGTGCAGTTTATCACTCGCGCTATTTTACGCATCGTACTGTTTGGTGCAGTTTACGCTCGCGTTATTTTGCGCGTCGTCCTGTTTTGCGCATCGCGCTGTTTTGTACAGTTTATCACTCGCGCTATTTTGCGCATCGCACTGTTTTGTGCAGTTTATCACTCGCGCTATTTTACGCATCGCACTATTTGGTGCAGTTTACACTCGCGATATTTTGCGCGTCGTCCTGTTTTCGCATCGCGCTGGTTTGTGCAGTTTATCACTCGCACCATTTTACGCGTCGCGCTATTTTGTGCAGTTTATCACTCGCGCTATTTTACGCATCGCCCTGTTTTGCACATCGCACTGTTTTGTGCAGTTTATCACTCGCGCTATTTTGCGCATCGCACTGTTTTGCGCAGTTTACACTCGCGTTATTTTGCGCGTCGTCCTGTTTTCGCGCCATTTTGCGCATCGCACTGTTTTGTGCAGTTTATCACTCGCGCTATTTTACGCATCGCACTGTTTTGTGCAGTTTATCACTCGCGCTATTTTGCGCATCGTACTATTTTGTGCAGTTTACACTCGCGTTATTTTCCGCGTCGTCCTATTTTGCGCATCGCACTATTTTGTGTAGTTTATCACTCGCGCTACTTTGCGCATCGCACTGTTGTGTGCAGTTTGTCTCTCGCGCTACTTTGCGCATCGCACTGTTTTGTGCAGTTTATCACTCGCACGGTTTTGTGCAGTTTACACTCGCGGTATTTTGCGCATCGCATCGTTTTGTGCAGTTTATCACTCGCGCTATTTTGCGAATCGCACTGTTTTGTGCAGTTTATCAGTCGCGCTATTTTGTGCATCGCACGTTTTTATGCAGTTCACAATCGCGCTATTTTGCGCATCGCACCGTTTTGTGCAGTTTATCACTCGCGCTATTTTGCGAATCGCACCGTTATGTGCAGTTTATCACTCGCGCTATTTTGCGCATCGCACGGTTTTGTGCAGTTTACACTCGCGCTATTTTGCGCACCGCACTGTTTTGTGCAGTTTATCACTCGCGCTACTTTGCGCATCCCACTGTTTTTTACAGTTTATCACTCGCGCTATTTTGCCCATCGCACTGTTTTGTGCAGTTTGTCACTCGCGCTATTTTGCGCATCGCACGGTTTTGTACAGTTTTCACTCGCGCTATTTTGCGCATCCCACTGTTTTGTGCAGTTTATCACTCCCGCTATTTTGCGCCTCGCACAGTTCTGTGCAGTTTATCACTCGCGCTATTTTGCGCATCGCACTGATTTGTGCAGTTTACACTCGCGCTATTTTACAGATCGCACTGTTTTGTGCAGTTTGCCACTAGCGCTTTTTTGCGCATCGCACTGTTTTGTGCAGTTTACACGCGCGCTATTTTGCGCATCCCACTATTGTGTGCAGTTTATCACCCGCGCTATTTTGCGCATCGCACAGTTCTGTGCAGTTTATCACTCGCGCTATTTTGCGCATCGCACTGTTCTGTGCAGTTTACACTCACGCTATTTTGCGCATCGCACAGTTCTGTGCAGTTTATCACTCGCGCTATTTTGCGCATCGCACTGTTTTGTGCAGTTTACACTCACGCTATTTTGCGCATCACACTGTTTTGTGCAGTTTATCACTCGCGCTATTTTGCGCATCGCACTGTTTTATGCAGTTTACGCTTGCACTATTTTGCGCATCGCACTGTTTTGTGAAGATTATCACTCGCGCTATTTTGCGCGTCGCACTGTTTTTTGCAGTTTATCACTCGCGCGGTTTTTTGCAGTTTACACTCGCGCTATTTTGCGCATCGTATCATTTTGTGTAGTTTACACTCGCGCTATTTTGCGCATCGCACCGTTTTGTGCAGTTTATCACTCGCGCTATTTTGCGCAACGAACTGTTTTGTGCAGTTTACACTCGCGCTATATTGCGCATCGCACTATTTTGTGCAGCTTACACTCGCGCTATTTTGCGCATCGCACTCTTTTGTGCAGTTTATCAGTCGCGCTATTTTGCACATCACACTGTTTTGTGCAGTTTATCTCTCGCGCTATTTTGCCCATCGCACTGTTTTGTGCAGTTTGTCACTCGGGCTATTTTGCGCATCGCGCTGTTTTGTGCAGTTTACACTCGCGCTATTTTGCGCATCCCACTGTTGTGTGCAGTTTCTCAATCGCGCTATTTTGCGCATCGCACAGTTCTGTGCAGTTTATAACTCGCGCTATTTTGCGAATCGCACTGTTCTGTGGAGTTTACACTCGCGCTATTTTGCGCATCGCCCTGTTTTGTGCAGTTTATCACTCGCGCTATTTTGCGCATCGCACTATTTTGTGCAGTTTATCACTCGCGCTATTTTGCGCATCGCACTGTTTTGTGCAGTTTGTCACTCGCGCTATTTTGCGCATCGCACTGTTTTGTGCAGTTTACACGCGCGATATTTTGCGCATCCCACTGTTGTGTGCAGTTTATCACCCGCGCTATTTTGCGCATCGCACAGTTCTGTGCAGTTTATCACTCGCGCTATTTTGCGCATCGCACTGTTTTGTGCAGTTTGTCACTCGCGCAATTTTGCGCATCGCACTGTTTTGTGCAGTTTACACGCGCGATATTTTGCGCATCCCACTATTGTGTGCAGTTTATCACTCGCGCTATTTTGCGCATCGCACTGTTTTGTGCAGTTTACACTGGCGCTATTTTGCGCATCGCACTGTTCTGCGCAGTTTATCACTCGCGCTATTTTGCGCGTCCCACTCTTTTTCGCAGTTTATCACTCGCGCTATTTTGCGCATCGCACTGTTTTGTGCAGTTTATCACTCACACGGTTTTGTGCAGTTTACAATCGCGCAATTTTGCGCATCGCACCGTTTTTTGTAGTTTACACTCGCGCTATTTTGCGCATCGCACCATTTTGTGCAGTTTATCACTCGCCCTATTTTGCGCACCGAACTGTTTTGTGCAGCTTACACTCGCGCTATACTGCGCATCACACTATTTTGTGCAGTTTACACTCGCGCTATTTTGCGCATCGCACTGTTTTGTGCAGTTTATCACTCGCGCTATTTTGCGCATCGCACTCTTTTGTGCAGTTTATCACTCGCGCTATTTTGCACATCGCACTGCTTTGTGCAGTTTATCTCTCGCGCTATTTTGCCCATCGCACTGTTTTCTGCAGTTTACAGTCGCGCTATTTTGCGCATCCCACTGTTGTGTGCAGTTTCTCACTCGCGCTATTTTGCGCATCGCACAGTTCTGTGCAGTTTATCACTCGCGCTATTTTGCGCATCGCACTGTTTTGTGCAGTTTACACTCGCGCAATTTTGCGCATCGCACTGTTTTGTGCAGTTTATCACTCGCGCTATTTTGCGCTTCGCACTGTTTTATGCAGTTTACACACACGCTATTTTGCGCATCGCACCGTTTTGTGCAGTTTACACTCGCGCTATTTTGCACATCCCACTGTTTTGTGCAAATTATCACTCGCGCTATTTTGCGAGTCCCACTGTTTTGTGCAGTTTATCACTCGCGCTATTCTGCGCATCGCACTATTTTGGGCGGTTTATCACTCACACGGTTTTGTGTAGTTTACACTCGCGCTATTTTGCGCATCGCACCGTTTTGTGCAATTTACACTCGCGCTATTTTGCGCAACGCACCATTTTCTGCAGTTTATCACTCGCGCTATTTTGCGCACCGCACCGTTTTGTGTAGTTTACAGTCGCGCTATATTGCGCATCGCACTATTTTATGCAGTTTACACTTGCGCTATTTTGCGCACCGCATTGTTTTGTGCAGTTTATCACTCGCGATTTTTTGCGAATCGCACTGTTTTGTGCAGTTTGTCACTCGCGCTATTTTGCGCATCGCACTGTTTTTTGCAGTTTAAACGCGCACTATTTTGCGCATCCCACTGCTGTGTGCCGTTTATCACCCGCGCTATTTTGCGCATCGCACCGTTTTGTGTAGTTTACACTCGTGCTATTTTGCGCATCGCACCGTTTTGTGCAGTTTATCACTCGTGCTATTTCGCGCACCGAACTGTTTTGTGCTGTTTACACTCGCGCTATATTGCGCATCGCACTATTTTGTGCACTTTACACTCGCGCTATTTTGCGCATCGCACTGTTTTGTGCAGTTTATCACTCGCACTATTTTGCACATCGCACTGTTTTGTGCAATTTATCTCTCGCGCTATTTTGCCCATCGCACAGTTCTGTGCAGTTTATCACTAGCGCTATTTTGCGCAGCGCCCTGTTTTGTGCAGTTTATCACTCGCGCTATTTTGCGCACCGCACTGTTTTGTGCAGTTTACACTCGCGCTATATTGCGCATCGCACTATTTTGTGTAGTTTACACTCGCGCTATTTTGCGCATCCCACTGTTTTGTGCAGTTTATCACTCCCGCTATTTTGCGCCTCGCACAGTTCTGTGCAGTTTATCACTCGCGCTATTTTGCGCATCGCACTGTTTTGTGTAGTTTACACTCGTGCTATTTTGAGCATCGCACTGTTTTCTGCAGTTTACACTCGCGCTATTTTGCGCATCGCACTGTTTTGTGCAGTTTGTCACTCGCGCTATTTTGCGCATCGCACGGTTTTGGGCAGTTTACACTCGCGCTATTTTGCGCATCCCATAGTTTTGTGCAGTTTATCACTCGTGCTATTTTGCGCATCGCACTGTTTTGTGCAGTTTACACTCGCGCTATTTTGCGCATCGCACTGTTTTGTGCAGTTTATCACTCGCACTATTTTTCACATCGCACTATTTTGTGCAGTTTATCTCTCGCGCTATTTTGCCCATCGCACTGTTTTGTGCAGTTTACACTCGCTATTTTGCGCATCCCACTGTTGTGTGTAGTTTCTAACTCGTGCTATTTTGCGCATCGCACAGTTCTGTGCAGTTTATCACTCGCGCTATTTTGTGCAGTTTACACTCGCGCTATTTTGCGAAGCGCCCTGTTTTGTGCAGTTTATCACTCGCGCTATTTGGCGCACCGCACTGTTTTGTGCAGTTTACACTCGCGCTATATTGCGCATCGCACTATTTTGTGCAGTTTACACTCGCGCTATTTTGCGCATCCCACTGTTTTGTGTAGTTTATCACTCTCGCTATTTTGCGCCTCGCACAGTTCTGTGCAGTTTATCACTCGCGCTATTTTGCGCATCGCACTGTTTTGTGCAGTTTACACTCGTGCTATTTTGAGCATCGCACTGTTTTGTGCAGTTTACACTCGCGCTATTTTGCGCATCGCACTGTTTTGTGCAGTTTGTCACTCGCGCTATTTTGCGCATCGCACGGTTTTGGGCAGTTTACACTCGCTATTTTGCGCATCCCACAGTTTTGTGCAGTTTATCACTCGCGCTATTTTACGCATCGCACTGTTTTGTGCAGTTTACACTCGCGCGATGTTGCGCATCGTACTGTTTTGTGCAGTTTCTCACTCGCGCTATGTTGCGCATCGCACTGTTTTGTGCAGTTTAACACTCGTACGGTTTTGTACAGTTTACACTCGCGGTATTTTGCGCATCGCATTGTTTTGTGCAGTTTATCACTCGCATTATTTTGCGAATCGCACTGTTTTGGGCAGTTTACACTCGCGCTATTTTGCACATCGCACTGTTTTGCGTAGTTTATCACTCGCACTATTTTGCGCATCGCACTGTTTTGTGCAGTTTACACTCGTGCTATTTTGAGCATCGCACTGTTTTGTGCAGTTTCTCACTCGCGCTATGTTGCGCATCGCACTGTTTTGTGCAGTTTATCACTCGTACGGTTTTGTACAGTTTACACTCGCGGTATTTTGCGCATCGCATCGTTTTGTGCAGTTTATCACTCGCATTATTTTGCGAATCGCACTGTTTTGTGCAGTTTACACTCGCGCTATTTTGCACATCGCACTGTTTTGCGCAGTTTATCACTCGCACTATTTTGCGCATCGCACTGTTTTGTGCAGTTTACACTTGCGCTATTTTGCGCATCGCACTGTTTTGTGCAGTTTATCACTCGCACTATTTTACGCATCGCACTGTTTTGGGCAGTTATTACTCGCACGGTTTTGTGCAGTTTACACTTGCGCTATTTTGCGCATCGCACCGTTTTTTGCAGTTTATCACTTGCGCTATTTTGCGAATCGCACTGTTTTGTGTAGTTTACACTTGCGCTATTTTGCGCATCGCACTGTTTTGTGCAGTTTATCACTCGCGCTATTTTGCGCATTGCACTATTTTGTGCAGTTTACACTGGCGCTATTTTGTGCATCGCACTGTTTTGTGTAGTTTATCACTCGCGCTATTTTGCGCGTCCCACTGTTTTTTGTAGTTTATCACTCGCGCTATTTTGCGCATCGCACTGTTTTGTGCAGTTTATGACTCACACGGTTTTGTGCAGTTTACACTCGCGCTATTTCGGGCATCGCACCGTTTTGTGTAGTTTACACTCGCGCTATTTTGCGCATCGCACCGTTTTGTGCAGTTTATCACTCGCGCTATTTTGCGCACCGAATTGTTTTGTGCAGTTTACACTGGCCCTATATTGCGCATCGCACTATTTTGTGCAGTTTACACTCGCGCTATTTTGCGCATCGCACTGTTTTGTGCAGTTTATCACTCGCGCTATTTTGCGCATCGCACTATTTTGTGCAGTTTCACTCGCGCTATTTTGCGCGTCCCACTGTTGTGTGCAGTTTCTCACTCACGCTATTTTACGCATCGCATAGTTATGTGCAGTTCACACTCGCGCTATTTTGCGCATCGCACTATTTTGTGCAGTTTATCACTCGCGCTATTTTGCTCATCATAATGTTTTCTGCAGTTTGTCACTCGCGCTATCTTGCGCATTGCACTGTTTTGTGCAGTTTACACTCGCGCTATTTTGCGCATCCCACTGTTGTGTGTAGTTTATCACTCGCGTTATTTTGCGCATCGCACAGTTATGTGCAGTTTACCACTCGCGCTATTTTGCGTATCGCACTGTTTTGTTCAGTTTATCACTCGCGCTATTTTGCCCATCGCACTGTTTTATATAGTTTGTCACTCTATTTTGCGCATCGCACGGTTTTGTGCAGTTTACACTCGCGCTATTTTGCGCATCCCACTGTTTCGTGCAGTTTATCACTCGCGCTATTTTGCGCCTCGCACAGTTCTGTGCTGTTTATCACTCGCGCTATTTTGCGCATCGCACTGTTTTGTGCAGTTTACACTAGCGCTATTTTACGCATCGCACTGTTTTGTGCAGTTTGTCACGAGCGCTATTTTGCGCATCGCACTGTTTTGTGCAGTTTACACGCGCATTATTTTGCGCATCCCACTGTTGTGTGCAGTTTATCACCCGCACTATTTTGCGCATCGCACAGTTCTGTGCAGTTTCTCACTCGCGCTATTTTGCGCATCGCACTGTTTTGTGCAGTTTACACTCGCGCTATTTTGCGCATCGCACTGTTTTGCGCAGTTTATCACTCGCGCTATTTTGCGCATCGCACTGTTTTATGCAGTTTACACTTGTGCTATTTTGTGCATCGCACTGTTTTGTGCAGATTATCACTCGCGCTATTTTGCGCGTCCCACTGTTTTTTGCAGTTTATCCCTCGCGCTATTTTGCACTTCGTATTGTTTTGTGCAGTTTATCACTCACACGGTTTTGTGCAGTTTACACTCGCGCTATTTTGCGCATCGCACCGTTTTGTGCAGTTTATCACTCGTGCTATTTTGCGCACCGAACCGTTTTGTGCAGTTTACACTCGCGCTATATTGTGCATCGCACTATTTTGTGCAGTTTACACTCGCGCTATTTTCAGCATCGCACTGTTTGTGCAGTTTATCACTCGCGCTGTTTTGCGCATCGCACTCATTTGTGCAGTTTACACTTGCGCTATTTTGCGCATCCCACTGTTGTGTGCAGTTTCTCACTCGCGCTATTTTTCGCATCGCACAGTTCTGGGCAGTTTATCACTCGCGCTATTTTGCGCATCGCACCGTTTTGTGCAGTTCACACTCGCGCTATTTTGCGCATCGCACAGTTCTGTGCAGTTTATCACTCGCGCTATTTTGCGTATCGCACTGTTTTGTGCAGTTTATCACTCGCGCTATTTTGCCCATCGCACAGTTTTGTGCAGTTTGTCACTCGCGCTATTTTGCACATCGCTCGGTTTTGTGCAGTTTACACTCGCACTATTTTGCGCATCCCACTATTTTGTGCAGTTTATCACTCGCGCTATTTTGCGCCTCGCACAGTTCTGTGCTGTTTATCACTCGCGCTATTTTGCACATCGCTCGGTTTTGTGCAGTTTACACTCGTACTATTTTGCGCATCCCACTATTTTGTGCAGTTTATCACTCGCTATTTTGTGCCTCGCACAGTTCTGTGCTGTTTATCACTCGCGCTATTTTGCGCGTCGCACTCTTTTGTGCAATTTACACTCGCGCTATTTTGCGCATCGCACTGTTTTGTGCAGTTTATCACTCGCGCTATTTTGCGCATCGCACTGTTTTATGCAGTTTACACTTGTGCTATTTTGTGCATCGCACTGTTTTGTGCAGATTATCACTCGCGCTATTTTGCGCGTCCCACTTTTTTTGCAGTTTATCCCTCGCGCTATTTTGCACTTCGTACAGTTTTGTGCAGTTTATCACTCACACGGTTTTGTGCAGTTTACACTCGCGCTATTTTGCGCATCGCACCGTTTTGTGTAGTTTACACTCGCGCTATTTTGCGCATCGCACCGTTTTGTGCAGTTTATCACTCGTGCTATTTTGCGCACCGAACTGTTTTGTGCAGTTTACACTCGCGCTATATTGTGCATCGCACTATTTTGTGCAGTTTACACTCGCGCTATTTTGAGCATCGCACTATTTGTGCAGTTTATCACTCGCGCTGTTTTGCGCATCGCACTCATTTGTGCAGTTTACACTCGCGCTATTTTGCGCATCCCACTGTTGTGTGCAGTTTCTCACTCGCGCTATTTTGCGCATCGCACCGTTTTGTGCAGTTCACACTCGCGCTATTTTGCGCATCGCACAGTTCTGTGCAGTTTATCACTCGCGCTATTTTGCGTATCGCACTGTTTTGTGCAGTTTATCACTCGCGCTATTTTGCCCATCGCACAGTTTTGTGCAGTTTGTCACTCGCGCTATTTTGCACATCGCTCGGTTTTGTGCAGTTTACACTCGCACTATTTTGCACATCCCACTATTTTGTGCAGTTTATCACTCGCGCTATTTTGTGCCTCGCACAGTTCTGTGCTGTTTATCACTCGCGCTATTTTGCGCATCGCACTTTTGTGCAGTTTACACTCGCGATATTTTGCGCATCCCACGGTTGTGTGCAGTTTATCACCCGCGCTATTTTGCGCATCGCACAGTTCTGTGCAGTTTATCACTCGTGCTATTTTGCGCATCGCACTGTTTTGTGTAGTTTACACTGGCGCTACTTTGCGCATCGCACTGTTCTGCGCAGTTTATCACTCGCGCTATTTTGCACATCGCACTGTTTTGTGCAGTTTATCTCTCGCGCTATTTTGCCCATCGCACTGTTTTGTGCAGTTTACACTCGCGCTATTTTGCGCATCCCACTGTTGTGTGTAGTTTCCAACTCGCGCTACTTTGCGCATCGCACAGTTCTGTGCAGTTTATCACTCGCGCTATTTTGCGCATCGCGCTGTTTTGTGTAGTTTACACTCGCGCTATTTTGCGCAACGCCCTGTTTTGTGCAGTTTATCTCTCGCGCTATTTTGCCCATCGCACTGTTTTGTGCAGTTTACACTCGCGCTATTTTGCGCATCCCACTGTTGTGTGTAGTTTCCAACTTGCGCTACTTTGCGCATCGCACAGTTCTGTGCAGTTTATCACTCGCGCTATTTTGCGCATCGCGCTGTTTTGTGTAGTTTACACTCGCGCTATTTTGCGCAACGCCCTGTTTTGTGCAGTTTATCACTCGCGCTATTTTGCGCACCGCACTGTTCTGTGCAGTTTACGCTCGCGCTATATTGCGCATCGCACTATTTTGTGCAGTTTACACTCGTGCTATTTTGCGCATCCCACTGTTTTGTGCAGTTTATCACTCCCGCTATTTTGCGCCTCGCACAGTTCTGTGCAGTTTATCACTCGCGCTATTTTGCACATCGCACTATTTTGTGCAGTTTACACTCGTGCTATTTTGAGCATCGGACTGTTTTGTGCAGTTTACACTCGCGCTATTTTGCGCATCGCACTGTTTTGTGCAGTTTGCCAATCGCGCTATTTTGCGCATCGCACGATTTTGGGTAGTTTACACTCGCGCTATTTTGCGCATCCCACAGTTTTGTGCAGTTTATCACTCGCGCTATTTTGCGCATCGCACTGTTTTGTGCAGTTTACACTCGCGCTATGTTGCGCATCGTACTGTTTTGTGCAGTTTATGACTCGCGCTATGTTGCGCATCGCACTGTTTTGTGCAGTTTATCACTCGCACGGTTTTGTGCAGTTTACACTCGTGGTATTTTGCGCATCGCATCGTTTTGTGCAGTTTATCACTCGCATTATTTTGCGAATCGCACTGTTTTGTGCAGTTTACACTCGCGCTATTTTGTGCATCGCACTGTTTTGTGCAGTTTATCACTCGCGCTATGTTGCGCATCGCACTGTTTTGGGCAGTTTATCACTCGCACGGTTTTGGGCAGTTTACACTTGCGCTATTTTGCGCATCGCACTGTTTTTTGCAGTTTATCACTCGCGCTATTTTGCGAATCGCACTGTTTTTTGCAGTTTGCACTCGTGCCATTTTGCGCATCGGACTGTTTTGTGCAGTTTATCACTCGCGCTATTTTGCGCATTGCACTATTTTGTGCAGTTTACACTGGCGCTATTTTGCGCATCGCACTGTTTTGTGCAGTTTATCACTTGCGCTATTTTGCGCGTCCCACTGTTTTTTGTAGTTTATCACTCGCGCCATTTTGTGCATCGCACTGTTTTGTGCAGTTTATGACTCACACGGTTTTGTGCAGTTTACACTCGCCCTATTTTGCGCATCGCACCGTTTTGTGTAGTTTACACTCGCGCTATTTTGCGCATCGCGCCGTTTTGTGCAGTTTATCACTCGCGCTATTTTGCGCACCGAACTGTTTTGTGCAGTTTACACTCGCGCTATATTGCGCATCGCACTATTTTGTGCAGTTTACACTCGCGCTATATTGCGCATCGCACTGTTTTGTGCAGTTTATCACTCGCGCCATTTTGCGCATCGCACTATTTTGTGCAGTTTACACTCGCGCTATTTTGCGCGTCCCACTGTTGTGTGCAGTTTCTCACTCGCGCTATTTTGCGCATCGCAAAGTTATGTGCAGTTTATCACTCGCGCTATTTTGCGCATCGCACTGTTTTGTGCAGTTCACACTCGCGCTATTTTGCGCATCGCACTGTTTTTTGCAGTTTATCACTCGTGCTACTTTTGCTTATCGTAATGTTTTGTGCAGTTTGTCACTCGCGCTAGTTTGCGCATTGCACTGTTTTGTGCAGTTTACACTCGCGCTATTTTGCGCATCCCACTGTTGTGTGCAGTTTATCACTCGCGCTATTTTGCGCATCGCACAGTTTTGTGCAGTTTACACTCGCGCTATTTTACGCATAGCACTATTTTGTGCAGTTTACACTCGCGCTATTTTGCGCATCCCACTGTTGTGTGCAGTTTATCACTCGCGCTATTTTGCGGATCGCACGGTTCTGTGCAGTTTATCACTTGCGCTATTTTGCGTATCGCACTGTTTTGTGCAGTTTACACTCGCGCTATTTTGCGCGTCCCACAGTTGTGTGCAGTTTCTCACTCGCGCTATTTTGCGCATCGCACAGTTATGTGCAGTTTATCACTCGCGCTATTTTGCGCATCGCACTGTTTTGCGCATCGCACTGTTTTGCGCATCGCACTGTTTTGTGCAGTTTATCACTCGCGCTATTTTGCTCATCGTAATGTTTTGTGCAGTTTGTCACTCGCGTTATCTTGTGCATTGCACTATTTTGTGCAGTTTACACTCGCGCTATTTTGCGCATCCCACTGTTGTGTGCAGTTTATCACTCGCGCTATTTTGCGCATCGCACAGTTCTGTACAGTTTATCACTCGCGCTATGTTGCGTATCGCACTGTTTTGTTCAGTTTATCACTCGCGCTATTTTGCCCATCGCACTGTTTTGTACAGTTTGTCACTCGCGCTATTGTGCGCATCGCACGGTTTTGTGTAGTTTACACTCGCGCTATTTTGCGCATCCCACAGTTTTGTGCAGTTTATCACTCCCGCTATTTTGCGCCTCGCACAGTTCTGTGCTGTTTATGACTCGCCCTATTTTGCGCATCGCACTGTTTTGTGTAGTTTACACTAGCGCTATTTTACGCATCGCACTGTTTTGTGCAGTTTCTCACGAGCGCTATTTTGCGCATCGCACTGTTTTGTGCAGTTTACACGCGCGTTATTTTGCGCATCCCACTGTTGTGTGCAGTTTATCACCCGCGCTATTTTGCGCATCGCACAGTTCTGTGCAGTTTATCACTCGCGCTATTTTGCGCATCGCACTGTTTTGTGCAGTTTACACTCGCGCTATTTTGCGCATCGCACTGTTTTGTGCAGTTTATCACTCGCGCTATTTTGCGCATCGCACTGTTTTATGCAGTTTACACTTGCGCTATTTTGCGCATCGCACTGTTTTGTGCAAATTATCACTCGCGCTATTTTGCGCGTCCCACTGTTTTTTGCAGTTTATCACTCGCGCTATTTTGCGCATCGCACTGTTTTGTGCAGTTTATCACTCACACGGTTTTGTGCAGTTTACACTCGCGCTATTTTGCGCATCGCACCGTTTTGTGTAGTTTACACTCGGCTATTTTGCGCATCGCACCATTTTGTGCAGTTTATCACTCGTGCTATTTTGCGCACCGAACTGTTTTGTGCAGTTTACGCTCGCGCTATATTGCGCATCGCACTGTTTTGTGCGGTTTACACTCGCGCTACTTTGCGCATCGCACTGTTTTGTGCAGTTTATCACTCGCACTATTTTGCGTATCACACTCTGTTGTGCAGTTTACACTCGCGCTATTTTGCGCATCCCACTGTTGTGTGCAGTTTCTCACTCGCGCTATTTTGCGCATCCCAATGTTGTGTGCACTTTCTCACTCGCGCTACTTTGCGCATCACACAGTTCTGTGCAGTTTATCACTCGCGCTATTTTGCGTATCGCACTGTTTTCTGCAGTTTATCACTCGCGCTATTTTGCCCATCGCAGAGTTTTGTGCAGTTTGTCACTCGCGCTATTTTGCGCATCGCTCGGTTTTGTGCAGTTTACACTCGCACTATTTTGCGCATCCCACTGTTTTGTGCAGTTTATCACTCGGCTATTTTGCGGCTCGCACAGTTCTGTGTTGTTTATCACTCGCGCTATTTTGCGCATCGCACTATTTTGTGCAGTTTACACTCGCGCTATTTTACGCGTCGCACTGTTTTGTGCAGTTTGTCACTAGCGCTATTTTGCGCATCGCATTGTTTTGTGCAGTTTACACGCGCCGCTATTTTGCGCTCCCCACTGTTGTGTGCAGTTTATCACCCGCGCAATTTTGCACATCGCACAGTTCTGTGCAGTTTATCACTCGCGCTATTTTACGCATCGCACTGTTTTGTGCAGTTTACACTCGTGCTATTTTTCGCATCGCACTGTTTTGTGCAGTTTATCACTCGCGCTATTTTGCGCATCGCACTGTTTTATGTAGTTTACACTTGCGCTATTTTGCGCATCGCATTGTTTTCTGCAGATTATCACCTGCGCTATTTTGCGCGTCCCACAGTTTTTTGCAGTTTATCACTCGTGCTATTTTGCGCATCGCACTGTTTTGTGCAGTTTATCACTCACACGGTTTTGTGCAGTTTACACTCGCACTATTTTGCGCATCGCACGGTTTTGTCTAGTTTACACTCGCGCTATTTTGCGCATCGCACCGTTTTGTGCAGCTTACACTCGCGCTATTTTGCGCATCCCACTTTTTTGTGCAGTTTATCACTCGCGCTATTTTGCACCTCGCACAGTTCTGTGCTGTTTGTCACTCGCGCTATTTTGCGGATCGCACTGTTTTCTGCAGTTTATCACTCGCGCTATTTTGCCCATGGCACAGTTTTGTGCAGTTTGTCACTCGCGCTATTTTGCGCATCGCACGGTTTTGTGCAGTTTACACTCGCGCTATTTTGCGCATCCCACTGTTTTGTGCAGTTTATCACTCGCGCTATTTTGCGCCTCGCATAGTTCTGTGCTGTTTATCACTCGCGCTATTTTGCGCATCGCACTGTTTTGTGCGGTTTACACTTGCGCTATTTTACGCATCGCACTGTTTTGTGCAGTTTGTCACTAGCGCTATTTTGCGCATCGCACAGTTTTGTGCATTTTACACGTGCGCTATTTTGCGCATCCCACTGTTGTGTGCAGTTTATCACCCGCGCTATTTTGCGCATCGCACAGTTCCGTGCAGTTTATCACTCGCGCTATTTTGCGCATCACACTGTTTTGTGCAGTTTACACTCGCGCTATTTTGTGCATCGCACTGTTTTGTGCAGTTTGTCACTCGCGCTATTTTGCGCATCACATTGTTTTGTGCAAATTATCACTCGCGCTATTTTGCGCATCGCACTGTTTTTTGCAATTTATCACTCGCGCTATTTTGCTCATCGCACTGTTTTGTGCAGTTTATCACTCGCACGGTTTTGTGCAGTTTACACTCGCGCTATTTTGCGCATCGCACCGTTTTGTGTAGTTTACACTCGCGCTATTTTGCGCACCGAACTGTTTTATGCAGTTTACACTCGCGCTATATTGTGCATCGCACTATTTTGTGCAGTTTACACTCGCGCTATTTTGAGCATCGCACTGTTTGTGCAGTTTATCACTCGCGCTGTTTTGCGCATCGCACTCATTTGTGCAGTTTACACTCGCGCTATTTTGCGCATCCCACTGTTGTGTGCAGTTTCTCACTCGCGCTATTTTGTGCATCGCACAGTTTGGGCAGTTTATCACTCGCGCTATTTTGCGCATCGCACTGTTTTGTGCAGTTCACACTCGCGCTATTTTGCGCATCGCACTGTTTTGTGTAGTTTTTCACTCGCGCTATTTTGCTCATCGCACTATTTTGTGCAGTTTGTCACTCACGCTCTTTTGCGCATCGCATTGTTTTGTGCAGTTTACACTCGCGCTATTTTGCGCATCCCACTGTTGTGTGCAGTTTATCACTCGCGCTATTTTCCGCATCGCATAGTTCTGTGCAGTTTATCACTCACGCTATTTTGCGTATCGCACTGTTTTCTGCAGTTTATCACTCGCGCTATTTTGCCCATCGCACAGTTTTGTGCA
Source organism: Camellia japonica (assembly GCA_030407325.1). Taxonomy (NCBI): domain Eukaryota; kingdom Viridiplantae; phylum Streptophyta; class Magnoliopsida; order Ericales; family Theaceae; genus Camellia; species Camellia japonica. Next base: position 267,592 of record JAPPVO010006251.1, on the reverse strand, counting down.
GTTTGTCACTCGCGCCATTTTGTGCATCGCACAGTTTTGTGCAGTTTACACTCGCGCTATTTTGCGCATCCCACTGTTTTGTGCAGTTTATCACTCGCGCTATTTTGCGCCTCGCATAGTTCTGCGCTGTTTATCACTCGCGCTATTTTGCGCATCGCACTGTTTTGTGCAGTTTACACTTGCGCTATTTTACGCATCGCACTGTTTTGTGGAGTTTGTCACTAGCGCTATTTTGCGCATCGCACTGTTTTGTGCAGTTTACACGCGCGCTATTTTCCGCATCCCACTGTTGTGTGCAGTTTATCACCCGCGCTATTTTGCGCATCGCACAGTTCCGTGCAGTTTATCACTCGCGCTATTTTGCGCATCACACTGTTTTGTGGAGTTTACACTCGCGCTATTTTGTGCATCGCACTGTTTTGTGCAGTTTATCACTCGCGCTATTTTGCGCATCGCACTGTTTTATGCAGTTTACACTTGCGCTATTTTGCGCATCGCACTGTTTTGTGCAGATTATCACTCGCGCTATTTTGGGCATCGCACTGTTTTTTGCAGTTTATCACTCGCGCTATTTTGTGCATCGCACTATTTTGTGCAGTTTATCACTCACAGGGTTTTGTGCAGTTTACACTAGCCCTATTTTGTGTAGTTTACACTCGCGCGATTTTGTGCAGTTTACACTACCGTTTTGTGTAGTTTACACTCGCGCGATTTTGCGCATCGCACCGTTTTGTGCAGTTTATCACTCGCGCTATTTTGCGCACCGAACTGTTTTGTGCAGTTTACACTCACGCTATATTGCACATCGCACTATTTTGTGCAGTTTACACTCGCGCTATTTTGCGCATCGCACTGTTTTGTGCAGTTTATCACTCGCGCTATTTTGCGCATCGCACTCTTTTGAGCAGTTTACACTCGCGTTATTTTGCGCATCCCACTGTTGTGTGCAGTTTCTCACTCGCGCTATTTTGCGCATCGCACTGTTTTGTGCAGTTTATCACTCGCGCTATTTTGCTCATCACACTGTTTTGTGCAGTTTGTCACTCGCGCTATTTTGCGCATCGCATTGTTTTGTGTAGTTTACCTCGCGCTATTTTGCGCATCCACTGTTGTGTGCAGTTTCTCACTCGCGCTATTTTGCGCGTCGCAGTGTTTTGTGCAGTTTATCACTCGCGCTATTTTGCTCGTCACATTGTTTTGTGCAGTTTGTCACTCGCGCTATTTTGCGCATCGCATTGTTTTGTGTAGTTTACCCTCGCGCTATTTTGCGCATCCCACTGTTGTGTGCAGTTTATCACTCGCGCTATTTTGCACATCGCACAGTTCTGTGCAGTTTATCACTTGCGCTATTTTGCGTATTGCACTGGTTTGTGCAGTTTTTCACTCGCGCTATTTTCCCATCGCACAGTTTTGTGCAGTTTGTCACTCGCGCTATTTTGCGCATCGCACGGTTTTGTGCAGTTTACACTCACGCTATTTTTCGCGTCCCACTATTTTGTGCGGCTTATCACTCGCGCTATTTTACACCTCGCACAGTTCTGTGCTGTTTATCACTCGCGCTATTTTGCGCATCGCACTGTTTCGTGCAGTTTACACTCGCGCTATTTTACGCATCGCACTGTTTTGTGCAGTTTGTCACTAGCGCTATTTTGCGCATCGCACTGTTTTGTGCAGTTTACACGCGCGCTATTTTCCGCAGCCCACTGTTGTGTGCCGTTTATCACCCGTGCTATTTTGCGCGTCGCACAGTTCTGTGCAGTTTATCACTCGCGCTATTTTGCGCATCGCACTGTTTTGTGCAGTTTACACTCGCCCTATTTTGCGCATCGCACTGTTTTGTGCAGTTTATCACGCGCTATTTTGCGCATCGCACTGTTTTATGCAGTTTACACTTGCGCTATTTTGCGCATCGCGCTGTTTTGTGCAGATTATCACTCGCGCTATTTTGCGCGTCCCACTGTTTTTTGCAGTTTATCACTCGCGCTATTTTCCGGATCGCACTGTTTTTTGCAGTTTATCTCTCGCGCTATTTTGCGCATCGCACCGTTTTGTGTAGTTTACACTCGCGCTATTTTGCGCAGCGTACCGTTTTGTGCAGTTTATCACTCGCGCTATTTTGCGCACCGAACTGTTTTGTGCAGTTTACACTTGCGCTATATTGCGCATCGCACTATTTTGTGCAGCTTAGATTCGCGCTATTTTGCGCGCTGCACTGTTTTGTGCAGTTTATCACTCGCGCTATTTTGCGCATCGTACTCTTTTGTGTAGTTTATCACTCACGCTATTTTGCACATCACACTGTTTTGTGCAGTTTATCTCTCGCGCTATTTTGCCCGTCGCACTGTTTTGTGCAGTTTGTCACTCGCGTTATTTTGTGCATCGCACTGTTTTGTGCAGTTTACACTCGCGCTATTTTGCGCATCCCACTGTTGTGTGCAGTTTCTCACTCGCGCTATTTTGCGCATCGCACAGTTCTGTGCAGTTTATCATCGCGCTATTTTGCGCATCGCACTGTTCTGTGCAGTTTATCACTCGCGCTATTTTGCGCATCGCACTGTTTTGTGCAGTTTACACTCGTGCTATTTTGCGCATCGCCCTGTTTTCTGCAGTTTATCACTCGCGCTATTTTGCGCATCCCACTGTTTTGTGCAGTTTATAACTCGCGCTATTCTGCGCATCGCACTGTTTTGTGCAGTTTATCACTCACACGGTTTTGTACAGTTTACACTCAAGCTATTTTGCGCATCTCACCGTTTTGTGCAGTTTACACTCGCGCTATTTTGTGCATCGCACTGTTTTGTGCAGTTTATCACTCGCGCTATTTTGTGAATCGCACTGTTTTGTGCAGTTTGTCACTCGCGCTATTTTGCGCATCGCACTGTTTTGTGCAGTTTACACGCGCGCTATTTTGCGCATCCCACTGTTGTGTGCAGTTTATCACCCGCGCTATTTTGCGCATCGCACAGTTCTGTGCAGTTTACCACTCCCGCTATTTTGCGCATCGCACTGTTTTGTGCAGTTTACACTGGCGTTATTTTGCGCATCGCACTATTCTGTGTAGTTTATCACTCGCGCTATTTTGCGCATCGCACTGTTTTGTGCAGTTTATCACTCACACGGTTTTGTGCAGTTTACACTCGCGCTATTTTGCGCATCGCACCGTTTTGTGCAGTTTACACTCGTGCTATTTTGCGCAAGGCACCGTTTTGTGCAGTTTATCACTCGCGCTATTTTGCGCACCGCACTATTCTGTGTAGTTTACACTCGCGCTATATTGCGCATCTGCAGCAACTACCGGGGCTGGAACTACCTGGGCTGGATTCGCAGCCCTCAGAATATCAACTGACGCCTGAAATGCCCCTGCTATCTCTTGGGCCAAAACGCCCATAAACGGCTGTCCTACTGGCTCGGCCACATTGGCCTGGCCAACACCCTCTTGAACTGCCGGAATCTCCTCCGGTATAGGCACTTCCCGCCTAGCCTGCCTACCGCGCCTACCGCGACCTCGTCCTCGTCCTGACATCCTATCAAAGGAAACAAAGACGTTAGCACATTAATAAATGTGCCGAAGCTAAACACTCACGTCCTAATGCATTGGACAACAATAAATCACACCACGTAAGCACATAATCACATAAGCACATACGAATTTCATTCCTGGATAATGATAGTCCCAAAGGGTTACCATAGTTCCGGTTGGAAGCAGCATTGATCAAGTGCCTTTCCAACAAGACTACTAGAAACTCAAGGATCCAGTCAATATCTAGAAACTACATTCCATACCCACATAATCACATAAACGTGTTATCACATAAGCATGTAATCATTACACTAAGTCTCTATCAAACGAGACGAACCCATTGTGATACTAATCACTTCCCACGTACCCAAAGTATTCAAACCCGGTACGCTCTGATACCAAGTTGTAACGCCCTCAAAAATAAACCCATAATAAATAATATCAACATGCATTATTATATTAAAACAATAATATAAATCCATCCATCAGAGTATTATAAAATAAAACATCAGAATAAATGCCCTACGGGCTTACATCTTGCCAAGCCAACACTTGGACACAACTCACTGAGTTCTAACTCAAAAACAGACAAAGCCCTAGGCTTGAAAAATTACATTGTTCAAATAAAACAAATAGAAATAAGACACGTCTTCAAATTCAATTCCTCACAAGCTAAGTCCTTGGAGGGAGTGAACCACCTGAACCTGAAAAATAAAGTTCCCATATAGGGTGAGCCACAGCCCAGTAGAGAAATACTAAACCAAGCATAAGAATTAACTAAAGTATTAGCATCTGATACAAGGTTAACACACTAAAATCAAGTTACAATATTCACGACACGAATGTCTACACTGCCTATGACACATTGTCTATGGCACATTTTACTTTCCACCTATGGCTCAGATCCTGGCCAAATAACTCAACGGGGTTTCATCTTTTATTAACAATACTTCCAATTCAACAGGAATAACAATTTAAGTTAGGCCTAACCATAACAAATACACACGTTGGTATTGTATCAATCATAACCAATTCACTTCCATACTTCCCAACCGATACACATTGTAGTGATGTATCGTGTCAACAATAAATAGAAATATATCTATTAATCAATAAGCACACATAAGAGTGATGCTACTGGAGTCCATCCCCTATCTCCTCCCAATACATCCGGTTTAGAGGTCCATCCCCTATCTTCCCCTAAACCGTGGAGTTCATCCCCTATCTCCTCCAAACCAATGCATATGCAATGAAACACACAATTGCCATATACAACACATAATTAATACACAAATGTTCTGTATTAACTCAGCAGTCAAACAATTGACTCAATTCCAGTTATACCTAAGCCGCATGCAAGGTCTACAACAATCAATGGCTATCCTCCACCGATAGCCCAAAACAGTTATTTCTAAACAAGAAATAAATACATCAATGAATGTAAATTTAACATTCCCAATTCCATGAATTTAAACCAAATTCCCCATTATTCCTTTAAATTAATTATACAAATTAATCTAAATCAAAACCCTAAGGTTTCTTCCAAAATTACCAAACTACCCCCACATACTAAAATTACCAAACTACCCCCACATACCAAAATACCAACACTTAGGATTAAAGCGTATAAATGGAGTAGAAAATCCCTACCTTAAAGAAAGAACCAGAAAAGATGATGATGAAGAAGATGCTCGAAACTCCAAAGTGCTCCAAACTGACAACTGCTCAGATTAAAAGGAAGCCCTCACTCTCCTCTATCTTATTTGTAAAAGAACTAGGGCAAAAACCCACCCTAACTAGATCAAATCAAGGAGAGAAGATGAGTTGGGAGAGAGAAAACTCGTAACCTAGGGTTTTTATAAACTGAAAGGGGCTAAAAACTGTTTTAAAACACGAAATCACGATTTTATACTCGGCAGTTCCGCTCGAGCGGACAAAACCCCGCTCAAGCGTACACTCACAGACTCCCGCTCGAGCGGACAATCCCACGCTCGAGCGGCGAATGCACACTCCCAGCATCTCGACAAACCAGGTCCCCGCTCGAGCGTCCAAGTCCCGCTCGAGCGTCACTCACACACTCCCGCTCGAGCGGTCCAACTCCCGCTCGAGCGTTCAACCCTGCACAAGAAAATACTGGATGGTGTTTTTCCCGCTCGAGCGCCAAAACCCCCGCTCGAGCGGACAAGCCAAAATCTGGGCAACTAGTTTTGGTTCCTAAGCTCAACCAACCTGTTCCAAACCCGCCCAATACATCCTATAACTCCAAATAAGAAAATATAAGACGACAACAACCATTACACAAAGATAGACTCTACGGAACCTAAGTCCGGATACAATAATCAAAAGGGAAAAGACCGGGGTCGTTATAACCTCCCCCCCTTAAAAGAATTTCGTCCCCGAAATTAAGCATAAGTTTGTAAAAACAAGTTTTTCTCAATTCCCAATGATATCATAAAGCAATAAACAACATCTTGACCCAATACCGGTCACTCCATCTCTAATCAAGAGGCATCTCACAATATGTATAAACCAACATATATTTCAACCTGCACCAATATTATGCATTATTCCTTTCAATGTTAACAAATTCCATATCATATTCAATCTCATGATATAAACAACAGATTCACTATATAAATGTTATACTCTACTTCCATAAAAAGGCAAGTTCAGCTGTTAACATTAAACCCAAAACATTCTCAATGTTTTCCAACTTAAGACATATATATATATATAAAGTTCTTAAGTTCAACCATATTGTAAAATCAAAATACAAGATTACAAATCAACAAACAAGTCCGGATATTTCTCACGGACTTCCAACTCACGTTCCAAGTGGCCTCCTCCACTCCGTGATGCTTCCACAAACCTTCACCAAAGGGATGGTTTTGCCTCGCAAAACTTGATCCCGCCTATCCAAGACTCGAACCGGTCTCTCCTCATATGAGACATCCTCATCAACAACTAAATCAGTCCAATCCAGTACATGTGACGGATCTGGCTCATACTTCCGAAGCATACTCACATGAAACACGTCATGAACTCCGGATAACTGCGGTGGCAAAGCTAAACGATAAGCAGCCTCGCCAATCCTCTCAAGGATCTCAAAAGGCCCAATAAACCGAGGGGACAACTTCCCACTCTTCCCAAACCTCATCAAACCTCGTTTGGGTGATATCTTCAGAAAGACATGATCACCCACCTCAAACAGTAAAGGTCTCCTCCTACGGTCGGCATAAGATTTCTGACGACTCTGGGCTGTAACAAGCCTCTTACGGATAAGTTCAACCTTCTCCGTCGTTTCCCTCACCAACTCCGGACCCAACAAAGGTGCATCACCCACCTCGGCCCAACAAACTGGAGATCTACACGGTCGGCCATACAAGGCCTCAAACGGTGCCATACCGATACTAGACTGAAAACTGTTGTTGTAGGCAAACTCCACTAATGGCAAGTGCCTCTCCCACGACCCACTAAAGTCGAGAACACAACCTCGAAGCATATCCTCAAGGATCTGAATAGTACGCTCGGACTGCCCGTCAGTCTGAGGATGATAAGCCGTACTAAGGGTCAACTTAGTGCCTAAAGCACTCTGCAAACTCTGCCACAACCTGGCAGTAAAACGAGGATCTCTATCTGAGACGATCGTCACTGGGACCCGCGTGCAACCTCACTATGTCCCGGATATACAAGTCGGCAAGATGATCTACCGAATCTCTAACACGCATCGGAATGAAGTGCGCTGACTTCGTCAACCGGTCTACCACCACCCAAATGGCATCACTACCCCGCTGAGTCCTCGGAAGACCCACAACGAAGTCCATAGTGACATGCTCCCACTTCCACTCGGCAATAGGCAAGGGTTGCAACAAACCCGCTGGCCTCTAATGCTCGGCCTTCACTTGCTGACAAGTAAGGCACCTAGATACGAAAGCTGCCACATCTCTCTTCATACCCCGCCACCAAAACTGGCGACCCAAATCCCGATACATCTTAGTACCTCCCGGGTGCACCGCAAGGCGCGAATGATGAAACTCTCGGAGTACCTCCTCTCGGCAAGACTCCGGCACAAACAGACGGTCTCGGTATCTCACACTCAGGTCGGGATACACCGTCAAACCCTTCTCAACCTTCCCACTAGAAATCTTCTCCCGGAGAGATTCTACCTCAAGATCACCCCTCTGAGCCTCTAACACTCGAGTCACAAGTGTAGGCTGTGCAACAACAGAAAACAAGGCCGCAGCCTCTACGGACTCGCCCAGATGCAAATCAAATTCCCCAACTGCACCCAACATCTCCCACTCCCGGATGGCTATACTAGCTAAGTCACCAACAGGTTTCCTACTAAGGGCATCGGCCACAACATTGGCCTTCCCCGGATGATAGTGCAACTCGAAGTCATAATCCTCAATGAACTCCAAGTTGTAACGCCCTCAAAAATAAACCCATAATAGATAATATAAACATGCATTATTATATTAAAACCATAATATAAATCCATCCATCAGAGTAATATGAAATTAACATCAGAATAAATGCCCTACGGGCTTACATCTTGCCAAGCCAACACTTGGACACAATTCACTGAGTTCTAACTCAAAAAACAGATAAAGCCCTAGGCTTGAAAGATTACATTGTTCAAATAAAACAAATAGAAATAAGACAAGTCTTCAAATTCAATTCCTCACAAGCTAAGTCCTTGGAGGGAGTGAACCACCTGAACCTGAAAATAAAGTTCCCATATAGGGTGAGCCACAGCCCAGTAGAGAAATACTAAACCAAGCATAAGAATTAACTAAAGTATTAGCATCTGATACATGGTTAACACACTATAATCAATTTACAGTTTATTGACACGAATGTCTACGTTGTCTATGACACATGGTCTATGACACCTTTTACTTTCCATTTACACAGACATGGCTCAGAACCTGGCCAAACAACTCAACAAGGATAGCAAATCAGGCTAAACCTTTCTTATAACATAATAAACACACATGCTGGTGTTATATCAATCTCAATCAACTTCACTTCCATACTTCCCAACAGATACACATGGTGGTGATGTATCATATCAACAATAAATAGAAATATATCTATTAATCAATAAGCACACATAAGAGTGATGCTACTGGAGTCCATCCCCTATCTCCTCCCAATAAATCCGGTTTAGAGGTCCATCCCCTATCTTCCCCTAAACCGTGGAGTTCATCCCCTATCTCCTCCAAATGAAATGCATATGCAATGAAACACATAATTGCCATATCAAACACATAATCAATACAAGTAATGTTCTGTATTAATTCAACAGTCAAACTAAGTGACATAATTTCAGTTTATACCTAAGCCGCATGCAAGGTCTACAACAATCAATGGCTATCCTCCACCGATAGCCCAAAACAGTTATTTCTAAACAAGAAATAAATATCTCATTGAATGTAAATTTAACATTCCCAATTCCATGAATTTAAACCAAATTCCACATTATTCCTTTAAATTAATTATACAAATTAATCTAAACCAAAACCCTAAGGTTTCTCCCAAAATTACCAAACTGCCCCCACATACCAAAATTACCAAACTACCCCCACATACCAAAATACTAACACTATAGATTAAAGCGTATAAATGGAGTAGGAAAATCCCTACCTCGAATATATAACTCAGAAAGAAGAAGAAGGAGATGATGCCCAAACTTCAAAGTGCTCCAAACCACGAATTTCTCAGATTAAATGAAAGCCTCACTCCCCTCTATATTATTTGTAAAGCAACTAGGGCCAAAAACCACACCCTAACTAGATCAAACCTAGGAGAGAAGGTGTTTAGAGAAAGAGAGAATTCGGAAAGGAAATTAGGGTTTTGGATCAAAAGGGGCTGAAAAACTGTTTTTTTTAAAACCCGAAATCACGATTTTTATACCCAGAGTTCCGCTCGAGCGCACAAAACACCGCTCGAGCGTACACTCACAGACTCCCTCAAAAATAAACCCATAATAAATAATATCAACATGCATTATTATATTAAAACAATAATATAAATCCATCCACCTCCTCTGCCTCAAATTCAAGTCTTTCTGTGTGAATAGATATTTCAGACTCTTATGATCCGAGAATACCTCGAACCTCTCACCATAAAGATAATGCCTCCAAATCTTCAAGGCAAATATCACAGCTGCTAACTCTAAATCATGCGTAGGGTAATTCTTCTCATGAATTTTCAACTGACGTGAACCATAGGCAACCACTTTCCCTTCTTGCATCAACACACAACCCAGACCCTCTCGTGAGGCATCACAATAGACTGCATAACCCAACCCTCTCTCCGGAATAATCAAGACTGGAGCGGTGGTCAGTCTAACCTTCAACTCCTGAAATGACTTTTCGCAAGTCTCACTCCATACAAATTTGACTCCCTTCCGAGTCAATCTAGTCAATGGTGAAGCTAACCTGGAGAAATCTTTCACAAACCGACGGTAATACCCAGCTAATCCCAGAAAACTGCGGATCTCAAACACACTCTTAGGCTGTGCCCAATCTTGCACTGCCTCAGTCTTGGATGTATCAACAGACACCCCTTCCCCAGAAACTACATGGCCTAAGAACTTCACCTCTTCTAGCCAAAACTCACACTTCCCAAACTTAGCATACAGCTTATGGGCTCTAAGTAACTCAAGCACCACTCTCAAGTGTTCCTCGTGCTCCTCCCTCGAAGGTGAATAAATCAGAATGTCGTCCACGAAGACGACCACAAAACGATCCAAGAATTCCCGGAAGATCCGGTTCATCAAATCCATAAACACTGCCGGTGCATTGGTGAGCCCAAACGGCATCACCAGAAACTCATAGTGGCCATACCGCGTACGGAATGCCGTCTTAGGAATATCCTCCTCCCTGACTCTCAACTGATGATAACCCGATCTCAAATCTATCTTAGAGAAACAACGGGAACCCTTCAACTGGTCAAACAGATCATCAATACGAGGCATAGGGTACTTATTCTTAACCGTAGCCCGATTCAATTTCCGGTAATTCTATACATAGTCTCAAAGCACCACCTTTCTTTTTAACAAAGAGGGCCGGTGCTCCCCACGGCGAAACACTAGGACGGATATAGCCCTTATCTAGCAACTCCTGAAGCTGAATCTTCAACTCAACTAACTCGGCTGGGGCAAAACGGTAAGGTGCCATAGAAATCGGCGCCGTGCCGGGCACTAAATCAATAGAGAACTCAATCTCTCGCTGAGGTGGCAAACTAACAAGATCCTCGGGAAAAACGTCCGAATACTCACAAACCACCTTCGGCAACACAATCTGGGTCTCATCACCCTCACTAATCGAAAGACTAGCAAGTAGACCACTAAGCTCACTCCGCCCTCGCGGATCATAACCCGGTGGCAAAACACTACCAACCCGGTCCCCCAGAGAAACGAAAACACTCCCCGTTCACGGTACAACAAGTGACCCTCTGACGGGTAGCAATCAATAACTGCCCGGTATGACGACAACCAATCCATACCCAAAATAACATCAAAGCCCTTCATGGGCATAACTACAAAAGAGAAGGGATTCTATGATCATCGACCTCTATATCACAACCCCTAACACCTTGTTTCAAAATCAACTCACCCCCAAGAGGTGACACTACACAAATAGGAGACGCTAACTGAGCTAACTCCAACTCCAAAACAGATGCAAATGCAGCAGACACAAAGGAATGAGATGCACCCGTATCAATCAGAACACTAGCAACTGAATTGCAAAACAAGAAGGTACCTCTCACAACAGATGGAGCCGGTACACAGATCCTGCGCGGTAACAGCATACACGCGCCCAGACGACCTCTGATCAACCTGCTCACCCCTCGGAGCAGTAGACTGCTGCACAGACTGGGACGAGAAGAAGCCCCCTGATTGGCCCTCGAGGCCTGACCCGACTGAGCTGGCTGCTGAACCTGAGTCTGCCTCAAACCAGATGCACCAGTGTGCCACCCAACTGCGGGCAATACCTCTTCATGTGCCCTGGCTGACCACACTGAAAACAAGAGAGCGCGGCGACCTCTACTCTGACTCTGGCTCTGAGATCGAGCCGAAGAAGATGCTGCTCTCTGAACTCCTCCCCTCTGAGGACAAACTGGAGACTTGTGACCCAGCTGGCCACACTTGAAGCAAGTGATGTCTCCCTGACTGCCTTTCCCTGAACTAGCACTCGGCACAGGAAAAGTAGACCTAGAGAAGCTACTCTGAGGCTGCTGAGGAGTGAAACCTCTCTGCCTCCTGCCATCGCCCTGACCATCCTGACTCCTCTTGGAGCCTTTCTGCCTTTCCTCCTCCCGCATCGCAATCTCAGTATGGGCTGCTGCATCAACCAAACGCCCAAAATCCCTAATCATAGTTGGCAACAACTCTCAATTTGAGGCCGCGCCTCAATTTCTTCTCGAACTCTATACACCGACGTTCCTCGGACGCCACTAACTCAGGTGCGAACCTGGACAAACTAGTAAATAAGGCCTCAAACTCAGCCACTGATGAATTATTCTGCCTCAGCTGGCAGAACTGATCTCTCAACGTCTCCTGAACAGCTGGAGACAGGTACTTCTCCTGAAAAGCATTCACAAATGCCTCCCATGTAACTCCAACACGAGCCTTAATGAACTTCCACCACTGACCCGCATCCCCCTTCAGCTGGAATGATGCCAAGGTCACCTTCAACCCTTCGTCTTCGATGCCAAGCATCTCAAACGTTTTCGTTGTCTGTTCGAGCCATTCGTCTGCCTTAAGCGGCTCGCTAGGATCACCTACAAACACGTCCGGTTGAGACCGGAAAAACTCCCTCTTCAGAAAAGAAGGCCCTGCATCTGCAGCAACTACCGGGGCTGGAACTACCTGGGCTGGATTCGCAGCCCTCAGAATATCAACTGACGCCTGAAATGCCCCTGATCTCTTGGGCCAAAACGCCCATAAACGGCTGTCCTACTGGCTCGGCCACATTGGCCTGGCCAACACCCTCTTGAACTGCCGGAATCTCCTCCGGTATAGGCACTTCCCGCCTAGCCTGCCTACCGCGCCTACCGCGACCTCGTCCTCGTCCTGACATCCTATCAAAGGAAACAAAGACGTTAGCACATTAATAAATGTGCCGAAGCTAAACACTCACGTCCTAATGCATTGGACAACAATAAATCACACCACGTAAGCACATAATCACATAAGCACATACGAATTTCATTCCTGGATAATGATAGTCCCAAAGGGTTACCATAGTTCCGGTTGGAAGCAGCATTGATCAAGTGCCTTTCCAACAAGACTACTAGAAACTCAAGGATCCAGTCAATATCTAGAAACTACATTCCATACCCACATAATCACATAAACGTGTTATCACATAAGCATGTAATCATTACACTAAGTCTCTATCAAACGAGACGAACCCATTGTGATACTAATCACTTCCCACGTACCCAAAGTATTCAAATCCGGTACGCTCTGATACCAAGTTGTAACGCCCTCAAAAATAAACCCATAATAAATAATATCAACATGCATTATTATATTAAAACAATAATATAAATCCATCCATCAGAGTATTATAAAATAAAACATCAGAATAAATGCCCTACGGGCTTACATCTTGCCAAGCCAACACTTGGACACAACTCACTGAGTTCTAACTCAAAAACAGACAAAGCCCTAGGCTTGAAAAATTACATTGTTCAAATAAAACAAATAGAAATAAGACACGTCTTCAAATTCAATTCCTCACAAGCTAAGTCCTTGGAGGGAGTGAACCACCTGAACCTGAAAAATAAAGTTCCCATATAGGGTGAGCCACAGCCCAGTAGAGAAATACTAAACCAAGCATAAGAATTAACTAAAGTATTAGCATCTGATACAAGGTTAACACACTAAAATCAAGTTACAATATTCACGACACGAATGTCTACACTGCCTATGACACATTGTCTATGGCACATTTTACTTTCCACCTATGGCTCAGATCCTGGCCAAATAACTCAACGGGGTTTCATCTTTTATTAACAATACTTCCAATTCAACAGGAATAACAATTTAAGTTAGACCTAACCATAACAAATACACACGTTGGTATTGTATCAATCATAACCAATTCACTTCCATACTTCCCAACCGATACACATTGTAGTGATGTATCGTGTCAACAATAAATAGAAATATATCTATTAATCAATAAGCACACATAAGAGTGATGCTACTGGAGTCCATCCCCTATCTCCTCCCAATACATCCGGTTTAGAGGTCCATCCCCTATCTTCCCCTAAACCGTGGAGTTCATCCCCTATCTCCTCCAAACCAATGCATATGCAATGAAACACACAATTGCCATATACAACACATAATTAATACACAAATGTTCTGTATTAACTCAACAGTCAAACAATTGACTCAATTCCAGTTATACCTAAGCCGCATGCAAGGTCTACAACAATCAATGGCTATCCTCCACCGATAGCCCAAAACAGTTATTTCTAAACAAGAAATAAATACATCAATGAATGTAAATTTAACATTCCCAATTCCAAGAATTAAACCAAATTCCCCATTATTCCTTTAAATTAATTATACAAATTAATCTAAGTCAAAACCCTAAGGTTTCTTCCAAAATTACCAAACTACCCCCACATACCAAAATTACCAAACTACCCCCACATACCAAAATACCAACACTTAGGATTAAAGCGTATAAATGGAGTAGAAAATCCCTACCTTAAAGAAAGAACCAGAAAAGATGATGATGAAGAAGATGCTCGAAACTCCAAAGTGCTCCAAACTGACAACTGCTCAGATTAAAAGGAAGCCCTCACTCTCCTCTATCTTATTTGTAAAAGAACTAGGGCAAAAACCCACCCTAACTAGATCAAATCAAGGAGAGAAGATGAGTTGGGAGAGAGAAAACTCGTAACCTAGGGTTTTATAAACTGAAAGGGCTGAAAAACTGTTTTAAAACACGAAATCACGATTTTATACTCGGCAGTTCCGCTCGAGCGGACAAAACCCCGCTCGAGCGTACACTCACAGACTCCCGCTCGAGCGGACAATCCCACGCTCGAGCGGCGGATGCACACTCCCAGCATCTCGACAAACCAGGTCCCCGCTCGAGCGTCCAAGTCCCCGCTCGAGCGTCACTCACACACTCCCGCTCGAGCGGTCCAACTCCCGCTCGAGCGTCCAACCCTGCACAAGAAAATACTGGATGGGTGTTTTTCCCGCTCGAGCGCCAAAACCCCGCTCGAGCGGACAAGCCAAAATCTGGGCAACTAGTTTTGGTTCCTAAGCTCAACCAACCTGTTCCAAACCCGCCCAATACATCCTATAACTCCAAATAAGAAAATATAAGACGACAACAACCATTACACAAAGATAGACTCTACGGAACCTAAGTCCGGATACAATAATCAAAAGGGAAAAGACCGGGGTCGTTATAAGTTTACACGCTCACTATTTTGCGCATCCCACTGTTGTGTGCAGTTTATCACCCGCGCTATTTTGCGCATCGCACCGTTTTGTGGAGTTTACACTCGCGCTATTTTGCGCATCGCACCGTTTTGTGCAGTTTATCACTCGCGCTATTTTCCGCACCGAACTGTTTTGTGCAGTTTACACTCGCGCTATATTGCGCATCGCGCTATTTTGTGCAGTTTACACACGCGCTATTTTGCGCATCGCACTGTTTTGTGCAGTTTATCACTCGCGCTATTCTGCGCATCGCACTGTTTTGTGCAGTTTATGACTCACACGGTTTTGTGCGGTTTACACTCGCGCTATTTTGCGCATCGCACCGTTTTGTGCAGTTTACACTCGCGCTATTTTGCGCAACGCACCGTTTTGTGCAGTTTATCACTCGCGCTATTTTGCGCACCGCACTGTTTTGTGCAGTTTACACTCGCGCTATTTTGCGCATCCCACTGTTGTGTGCAGTTTCTCACTCGCGCTATTTTGCGCATCGCACAGTTCTGTGCAATTTATCATCGCGCTATTTTGCGCATCGCACCATTCTGTGCAGTTTATCACTCGCGCTATTTTGCGCATCGCACTGTTTTGTGCAGTTTACACTCGTGCTATTTTGCGCATCGCCCTGTTTTGTGCAGTTTATCACTCGCGCTATTTTGCGCATCCCACTGTTTTGTGCAGTTTATCACTCGCGCTATTCTGCGCATCGCACTGTTTTGTGCAGTTTATCACTCACACGGTTTTGTGCAGTTTACACTCAAGCTATTTTGCGCATCGCACCGTTTTGTCCGGTTTACACTCGCGCTATTTTGCGCATCGCACTGTTTTGTGCAGTTTATCACTCGCGCTATTTTGTGAATCGCACTGTTTTGTGCAGTTTGTCACTCGCGCTATTTTGCGCATCGCACTGTTTTGTGCAGTTTACACGCTCGCTATTTTGCGCATCCCACTGTTGTGTGCAGTTTATCACCCGCGCTATTTTGCGCATCGCACAGTTCTGTGCAGTTTATCACTCCTGTTATTTTGCGCATCGCACTGTTTTGTGCAGTTTACACTGGCGTTATTTTGCGCATCGCACTATTCTTTGTAGTTTATCACTCGCGCTATTTTGCGCATCGCACTGTTTTGTGCAGTTTATACTCGCGCTATTTTGCGCATCGCC
The DNA here is from genome assembly GCA_030407325.1 of Camellia japonica. NCBI lineage: Eukaryota > Viridiplantae > Streptophyta > Magnoliopsida > Ericales > Theaceae > Camellia > Camellia japonica. Next base: position 251,428 of record JAPPVO010006251.1, on the reverse strand, counting down.
CTGTTTTGTGCAGTTTATCACTCACGCTATTTTGCGCATGCCACTGTTTTGTGCAGTTTATCACTCGCGCTATTCTGCGCATCGCACTGTTTTGTGCAGTTTATCACTCACACGGTTTTGTGCAGTTTACACTCGCGCTATTTTGCGCATCGCACCGTTTTGTGCTGTTTACACTCGTGCTATTTTGCGCAACGCACCGTTTTGTGCAGTTTATCACTCGCGCTATTTTGCGCACCGCACTATTCTGTGTAGTTTACACTCGCGCTATATTGCGCATCGCACTATTTTGTGCAGTTTACACTCGCGTTTTTTTGCGAATCGCACTGTTTTGTGCAGTTTGGCACTCGCGCTAATTTGCGCATCGCACTGTTTTGTGCAGTTTACACGCTCACTATTTTGCGCATCCCACTGTTGTGTGCAGTTTATCACCCGCGCTATTTTGCGCATCGCACCGTTTTGTGGAGTTTACACTCGCGCTATTTTGCGCATCGCACCGTTTTGTGCAGTTTATCACTCGCGCTATTTTCCGCACCGAACTGTTTTGTGCAGTTTACACTCGCGCTATATTGCGCATCGCGCTATTTTGTGCAGTTTACACACGCGCTATTTTGCGCATCGCACTGTTTTGTGCAGTTTATCACTCGCGCTATTCTGAGCCTCGCTCTGTTTTGTGCAGTTTATGACTCACACGGTTTTGTGCAGTTTACACTCGCGCTATTTTGCGCATCGCACCATTTTGTGCAGTTTACACTCACGCTATTTTGCGCAACGCACCGTTTTGTGCAGTTTATCACTCGCGCTATTTTGCGCACCGCACTGTTTTGTGCAGTTTACACTCGCGCTATTTTGCGCATCCCACTGTTGTGTGCAGTTTCTCACTCACGCTATTTTGCGCATCGCACAGTTCTGTGCAGTTTATCATCGCGCTATTTTGCGCATCGCACCATTCTGTGCAGTTTATCACTCGCGCTATTTTGCGCATCGCACTGTTTTGTGCGGTTTACACTCGTGCTATTTTGCGCATCGCCCTGTTTTGTGCAGTTTATCACTCGCGCTATTTTGCGCATCCCACTGTTTTGTGCAGTTTATCACTCGCGCTATTCTACGCATCGCACTGTTTTGTGCAGTTTATCACTCACACGGTTTTATGCAGTTTACACTCAAGCTATTTTGCGCATCGCACCGTTTTGTCCGGTTTACACTCGCGCTATTTTGCCCATCGCACTGTTTTGTGCAGTTTATCACTCGCGCTATTTTGTGAATCGCACTGTTTTGTGCAGTTTGTCACTCGCGCTATTTTGCGCATCGCACTTTTTGTGCAGTTTACACGCGCGCTATTTTGCGCATCCCACTGTTGTGTGCAGTTTATCACCCGCGCTATTTTGCGCATCGCACAGTTCTGTGCAGTTTATCACTCCTGTTATTTTGCGCATCGCACTGTTTTGTGCAGTTTACACTGGCGTTATTTTGCGCATCGCACTATTCTTTGTAGTTTATCACTCGCGCTATTTTGCGCATCGCACTGTTTTGTGCAGTTTATACTCGCGCTATTTTGCGCATCGCCCTATTTTGTGCAGTTTATCACTCACGGTATTTTGCACATGCCACTGTTTTGTCCAGTTTATCACTCGCGCTATTCTGCGCATCGCACTGTTTTGTGCAGTTTATCACTCACACGGTTTTGTGCAGTTTACACTCGCGCTATTTTGCGCATCGCACCGTTTTGTGCTGTTTACACTCGTGCTATTTTGCGCAACGCACCGTTTTGTGCAGTTTATCACTCGCGCTATTTTGCGCACCGCACTATTCTGTGTAGTTTGCACTCGCGCTATATTGCGCATCGCACTATTTTGTGCAGTTTACACTCGCGTTTTATTGCGAATCGCACTGTTTTCTGCAGTTTGGCACTCGCGCTAATTTGCGCATCGCACTGTTTGGTGCAGTTTACACGCTCACTATTTTGCGCATCCCACTGTTGTGTGCAGTTTATCACCCGCGCTATTTTGCGCATCGCACCGTTTTGTGAGTTTACACTCGCGCTTTTGCGCATCGCACCGTTTTGTGCAGTTATCACTCGCGCTATTTTCCGCACCGAACTGTTTTGTGCAGTTTACACTCGCGCTATATTGCGCATCGCGCTATTTTGTGCAGTTTATACACGCGCTATTTTGCGCATCGCACTGTTTTGTGCAGTTTATCACTCGCGCTATTCTGCGCATCGCACTGTTTTGTGCAGTTTATGACTCACACGGTTTTGTGCAGTTTACACTCGCGCTATTTTGCGCATCGCACCGTTTTGTGCAGTTTACACTCGCGCTATTTTGCGCACCGCACTGTTTTGTGTAGTTTACACTCGCGCTATATTGCGCATCGCCCTATTTTGTGCAGTTTACACTCGCGCTATTTTGGGCATCGCACTATTTTGTGCAGTTTATCACTCGCGCTTTTTTGCGAATCCCACTGTTTTGTGCAGTTTGTCACTCGCGCTATTTTGCGCATCGCGCGCTATTTTGCGCATCCCACAGTTGTGTGCAGTTTATCACCCGCGCTATTTTGCGCATCGCACAGTTCTGTGCAGTTTATCACTTGCGCTATTTTGCGCATCGCACTGTTTTCTGCACTTTACACTCGCGCTATTTTACGCATCGCACTATTTTGTGCAGTTTGTCACTCGCGTTATGTTGCGCGTCGCACTGTTTTGTGCAGTTTATCACTCGCACGGTTTTGTGCAGTTTACACTCGCGCATTTTGCGCATCGCACCGTTTTGTGTAGTTTATCACTCGCGCTATTTTGCGAATCGCACTGTTTTGTGCAATTTATCACTTGCGCTATTTTGCGCATCGCACTGTTTTGTGCAGTTTATCACTCGCGCTATTTTGCGCATCCCACTGTTTTTTACAGTTTATCACTCGCGCTATTTTGCGCATCGCACTGTTTTGTGCAGTTTATCACTCACACGGTTTTGTGCAGTTTACACTCGCGCTATTTTGCGCATCGCACCGTTTTGTGCAGTTTACACGCGCTATTTTGCGCATCGCACCGTTTTGTGCAGTTTATCACTCGCGCTATTCTGCGCATCGCACTGTTTTGTGCAGTTTATGACTCACACGGTTTTGTGCAGTTTACACTCGCGCTATTTTGCGCAACACACCGTTTTGTGCAGTTTATCACTGGCGCTATTTTGCGCACCGCACTGTTTTGTGTAGTTTACACTCGCGCTATATTGCGCATCGCACTATTTTGTGCAGTTTACACTCGCGCTATTTTGGGCATCGCACTATTTTGTGCAGTTTATCACTCGCGCTTTTTTGCGAATCCCACTGTTTTGTGCAGTTTGTCACTCGCGCTATTTTGCGCATCGCGCGCTATTTTGCGCATCCCACAGTTGTGTGCAGTTTATCACCCGCGCTATTTTGCGCATCGCACAGTTCTGTGCAGTTTATCACTTGCGCTATTTTGCGCATCGCACTGTTTTCTGCACTTTACACTCGCGCTATTTTACGCATCGCACTATTTTGTGCAGTTTGTCACTCGCGTTATGTTGCGCGTCGCACTGTTTTGTGCAGTTTATCACTCGCACGGTTTTGTGCAGTTTACACTCACGGCATTTTGCGCATCGCACCGTTTTGTGTAGTTTATCACTAGCGCTATTTTGCGAATCGCACTGTTTTGTGCAATTTACACTCGCTATTTTGCGCATCGCACTGTTTTGTGCAGTTTATCACTCGCGCTATTTTGCGCATCCCACTGTTTTTTACAGTTTATCACTCGCGCTATTTTGCGCATCGCACTGTTTTGTGCAGTTTATCACTCACACGGTTTTGTGCAGTTTACACTCGCGCTATTTTGCGCATCGTACCGTTTTGTGCTGTTTACACGCGCTATTTTGCGCATCGCGCCGTTTTGTGCAGTTTATCACTCGCGCTATTTTGCGCACCGCACTATTTTGTGCAGTTTACACTCGCGCTATATTGCGCATCGCACTATTTTTTGCAGTTTACACTCGCGCTATTTTGCGCATCGCACTGTTTTGTGCAGTTTATCACTCGCGCTATTTTGCGCATCGCATTGTTTTGTAGAGTTTATCACTGGCGCTATTTTGCGCAACGCACTGTTTTGTGCAGTTTATCCCTCGCGCTATTTTGCACATCGCACTGTTTTGTGCAGTTTGTCACTGGCACTATTTTGCGCATCGCACTGTTTTGTGCAGTTTACACTCGCACTATTTTGCGCATCCCACTGTTGTCTACAGTTTCTCACTCGCGCTATTTTGCGCATCGCGCAGTTCTGTGCAGTTTATCACTCTCGCTATTTTGCGCATCGCACTGTTTTGTGCAGTTTACACTCGCGCTATTTTGCGCATCGCACTGTTTTGTGCAGTTTATCACTCGCGCTATTTTGCGCATCCCACTGTTTTGTGTAGTTTATCACTCGCGCCATTTGGCGCATCGCACTGTTTTGTGCAGTTTCTCACTCACACGGTTTTGTGCAGTTTACACTCACGCTATTTTACGCATCCCACTGTTGTGTGCAATTTCTCACTCGCGCTATTTTGCGTATCGCACAGTTTTGTGCAGTTTATCACTCGCGCTATTTTGCGCACCGTACTGTTTTGTGCAGTTTACACTCGCGCTATTTTGCGCAACGCACTGTTTTTTGCAGTTTATCACTCGCGTTATTTTGCGCATCGCACTATTTTGTGCATTTTATCACTCGCGCTATTTTGCTCATCGCACTGTTTTGTGCTGTTTGTCACTCGCGCTATTTTGCGCAGCGCACTGTTTTGTGTAGTTTACACTCGCGCTATTTTGCGCACCCCACTGTTGTGTGCAGTTTATCACTCGCGCCATTTTGTGCATCGTATAGTTATGTGCAGTTTATCACTCGCGCAATTTTGCGCATTACACTGTTTTGTGCAGTTTATCACTCGCGCTACTTTGCGCATCGCACTGTTTTGTGCAGTTTATCACTCGCGCTATTTTGCACATCGCGCTGTTCTGTGCAGTTTCTCACTCGCGTTATTTTGCGCATCACACTATTTTGCGCATCGCACTGTTTTGTGCAATTTACACTCGCGCTATGTTGCGCATCGCACTTTTTTGTGCAGTTTACACTTGCGCTATTTTGCGCATCGCACCGTTTTGTGCAGTTTATCACTCGCGCTATTTTGCACATCGCACTGTTTTGTGCAGTTTATCACTCGCGCTATTTTGCGCACCCCACTGTTTTTTACCGTTTATCACTCGCGCTATTTTGCGCATCACTCTGTTTTGTGCAGTTTATCACTCACACGGTTTTGTGCAGTTTACACTCGCGCTATTTTGCGCATCGCACCGTTTTGCGCAGTTTACACGTGCTATTTTGCGCATCGCATCGTTTTGTGCAGTTTATCACTCGCTCTATTTTGCGCGTCCCACTGTTTTTTGCAGTTTATCACTCGCGCTATTCTGCGCATCGCACTGTTTTGTGCAGTTTATCACTTGCGCTATTTTGCGCATCGCACTGTTTTGTGGAGTTTATCACTCGCGCTATTGTGTGCATCGCACTGTTTTGTGCAGTTTACACTCGTGCTATTTTGCGCATCGCACTATTTTGTGCAGTTTATCGCTCGCGCTATTTTGCGCATCGCACTGTTTTGTGCAGTTTACACTTGCGCTATTTTGCGCATCGCACTGTTTTGTGCAGTTTATCACTTGCGCTATTTTCCACGTCCCACTGTTTTTTGCAGTTTATCACTCGCGCTATTTTGCGCATCGTACGGTTTTGTGCAGTTTAGACTCGCGCTATTTTGCGCATCGCACTTTTTGGTGCAGTTTATCACTCGCGCTATTTTGCGCATCCCACTGTTTTTTACAGTTTATCACTCGCGCTATTTTGCGCATCACACTGTTTTGTGCAGTTTATCACTCACACGGTTTTGTGCAGTTTACACTCGCGCTATTTTGTGCATCGCACCGTTTTGCGCAGTTTACACGCGCTATTTTGCGCATCGCACTGTTTTGTGCAGTTTACACTTGCGCTATTTTGCGCATTGCACTGTTTTGTGCAGTTTATCACTTGCGCTATTTTGCGCGTCCACTGTTTTTTGCAGTTTATCACTCACGCTATTTTGCGCCTCGCACAGTGTTGGGCAGTTTACACTCGCGGTATTTTGCGCATCGCACTGTTTTGTGCAGTTTATCACTCGCTCTATTTTGCGCATTCCACTATTTTTTACAGTTTATCACTCGCGCTATTTTGCGTATCGCACTGTTCTGTGCAGTTTATCACTCACACGGTTTTGTGCAGTTTACACTCGCGCTATTTTGCGCATCGCACCGTTTTGTGCAGTTTACACGCGCTATTTTGCGCATCGCACCGTTTTGTGCAGTTTATCACTCGCGCTATTTTGCGCACCGCACTATTTTGTGCAGTTTACACTTGCGCTATATTGCGCATCGCACTATTTGTTGCAGTTTACACTCGCGCTATTTTGCGCATCGAATTGTTTTGTGCAGTTTATCACTCGCGCTATTTTGCGCATCGCATTGTTTTGTAGAGTTTATCACTCGCGCTATTTTGCACAACGCATTGTTTTGTGCAGTTTATCCCTCGTGCTATTTTGCACATCGCACTGTTTTGCGCAGTTTGTCACTGGCGCTATTTTGCGCATCGCACTGTTTTGTGCAGTTTATCACTCGCGCTATTTTGCGCATCGCACTGTTTTGTGGAGTTTATCACTCGCGCTATTTTGCGCATCGCACTGTTTTGTGCAGTTTACACTCGCGCTATTTTGCGCATCGCACTATTTTGTGCAGTTTATCGCTCGCACTATTTTGCGCATCGCACTGTTTTGTGCAGTTTACACTTGCGCTATTTTGCGCATCGCACTGTTTCTGCAGTTTATCACTTGCGCTATTCTGCGCGTCCCACTGTTTTTTGCAGTTTATCACTCGCGCTATTTTGCGATTCGCACGGTTTTGTGCAGTTTACACTCGCGCTATTTTGCGCATCGCACTGTTTTGTGCAGTTTATCACTCGCGCTATTTTGCGCATCCCACTGTTTTTTACAGTTTATCACTCGCGCTATTTTGCGCATCGCACTGTTTTGTGCAGTTTACACTCGCGCTATTTTGCGCATCGCACCGTTTTGCGCAGTTTACACGCGCTATTTTGCGCATCGCACCGTTTTGTGCAGTTTATCACTCGCGCTATTTTGCGCACCGCACTATTTTGCGCGTCCCACTGTTTCTTGCAGTTTATCACCCGCGCTATTTTGCGCATCGCACTGTTTTGTGGAGTTTATCACTCGCGCTATTTTGCACATCGCACTGTTTTGTGCAGTTTACACTCGCGTTGTTTTGCGCCTCGCACTATTTTGTGCAGTTTATCGCTCGCGCTATTTTGCGCATCGCACTGTTTTGTGCAGTTTATCCCTTGCGCTATTTTGCGCGTCCCACTGTTTTTTGCAGTTTATCACTCGCGCTATTTTGCGCATCGCACGGTTTTGTGCAGTTTACACTCGCGCTATTTTGTGCATCGCACTGTTTTGTGCAATTTATCACTCGCGCTATTTTGCGCATCCCACTGTTTTTTACAGTTTATCACTCGCGCTATTTTGTGCATCGCACTGTTTTGTGCAGTTTATCACTCACTCGGTTTGGTGCAGTTTACACTCGCGCTATTTTGCGCATCGCACCGTTTTGTGCAGTTTACACGCGCTATTTTGCGCATCGCACTGTTTTGTGCAGTTTATCACTCGCGCTATTTTGCGCACCGCACTATTTTGAGCAGTTTACACTCGCGCTATATTGCGTATCGCACTATTTTTTGCAGTTTAAACTCGCGCTATTTTGCGCATCGCACTGTTTTGTGCAGTTTATCACTCGCGCTATTTTGCGCATCGCATTGTTTTGTAGAGTTTATCACTCGCGCTATTTTGCACAACGCACTATTTTGTGCAGTTTATCCCTCGCGCTATTTTGCACATCGCACTGTTTTGCGCAGTTTGTCACTGGCGCTATTTTGCGCATCGCACTGTTTTGTGGAGTTTATCACTCGCGCTATTTTGCGCATCGCACTGTTTTGTGCAGTTTACACTCGCGCTATTTTGCGCATCGCACTATTTTGTGCAGTTTATCGCTCGCGCAATTTTGCGCATCTCACTGTTTTGTGCAGTTTACACTTGCGCTATTTTGCGCATCGCACTGTTTTGTGCAGTTTATCACTTGCGCTATTTTGCGCGTCCCACTGTTTTTTGCAGTTTATCACTCGCGCTATTTTGCGCATCGCACGGTTTTGTGCAGTTTACACTCGCGCTATTTTGCGCATCGAACTGTTTTGTGCAGTTTATCACTCGCGCTATTTTGCGCATCCCACTATTTTTTACAGTTTATCACTCGCGCTATTTTGCGCATCGCACTGTTTTGTGCAGTTTATCAATAACACGGTTTTGTGCAGTTTACACTCGCGCTATTTTGCGCATCGCACCGTTTTGTGCAGTTTACACGCGCTATTTTGCTCATCGCACCGTTTTGTGCAGTTTATCACTCGCACTATTTTGCGCACCGCACTATTTTGTGCAGTTTACACCCGCGCTATATTGCGCATCGCACTATTTTTTGTAGTTTACACTCGCGCTATTTTGCGCATCGCACTATTTTGTGCATCGCACTATTTTGTGCAGTTTATCCCTCGCACTATTTTGCGCATCGCATTGTTTTGTAAAGTTTATTACTCGCGCTATTTTGCACAACGCACTGTTTTGTGCAGTTTATCCCTCGCGCTATTTTGCACATCGCACTGTTTTGCGCAGTTTGTCACTGGCGCTATTTTCCGCATCGGACTGTTTTGTGCAGTTTATCACTCGCGCTATTTTGCGCATCGCACCGTTTTGTGCAGTTTATCACTCGCGCTATTTGGCATCGCACTGTTTTGTGCAGTTTACACTCGCGCAATTTTGCGCATCGCACTATTTTGTGCAGTTTATCGCTCGCGCTATTTTGCGCATTGCACTGTTTTGTGCAGTTTACACTTGCGCTATTTTGCGCATCGCACTGTTTTCTGCAGTTAATCACTCGCGCTATTTTGCACGTCCCACTGTTTTTTGCAGTATATCACTCGCGCTATTTTGAGCATCGCACTGTTTTGTGCAGTTTATCACTCGCTCTATGTTGCGCATCGCACTATTTTGTGGAGTTTATCACTCGCGCTATTTTGCGCATTGCACTGTTTTGTGCAGTCTACACTCGCTCTATTTTGCGCATCGCACTATTTTGTGCAGTTTATCGCTCGCGCAATTTTGCGCATCGCACTGTTTTGTGCAGTTTACACTTGCGCTATTTTGCACATCGCACAGTTTTGTGCAGTTTATCACTTGCGCTATTTTGCGCGTCCCACTGTTTTTTGCAGTTTATCACTCGCGCTATTTTGCGCATCGCACGGTTTTGTGCAGTTTACACTCGCGCTATTTTGCGCATCGAACTGTTTTGTGCAATTTATCACTCGCGCTATTTTGCGCATCCCACTATTTTTTACAGTTTATCACTCGCGCTATTTTGCGCATCGCACTGTTTTGTGCAGTTTATCAATAACACGGTTTTGTGCAGTTTACACTCGCGTTATTTTGCGCATCGCACCGTTTTGTGCTGTTTACTCGTGCTATTTTGCGCAACGCACCGTTTTGTGGAGTTTATCACTCGCGCTATTTTGCGCACCGCACTATTCTGTGTAGTTTACACTCGCGCTATATTGCGCATCGCACTATTTTTTGGCAGTTACACTCGCGCTATTTTGCGCATCGCACTGTTTTGTGCAGTTTCACTCGCGCTATTTTGCGCATCGCATTGTTTTGTAGAGTTTATCACTCGCGCTATTTTGCACACGCACTGTTTTGTGCAGTTTATCACTCGCGCTATTTTGCGCATCGCATTGTTTTGTAGAGTTTATCACTCGCGCTATTTTGCACAACGCACTGTTTTGTGCAGTTTATCCCTCGCGCTATTTTGCACATCGCACTGTTTTGCGCAGTTTGTCACTGGCGCTATTTTGTGCATCGGACTGTTTTGTGCAGTTTACACTCGCGCTATTTTGCGCAGTTTACTCTCGCGCTATTTTGCGCATCGCACTATTTTGTGCAGTTTATCGCTCGCGCTATTTTGCGCATCGCACTGTTTTGTGCAGTTTACACTGCGCTATTTTGCGCATCGCACTGTTTTCTGCAGTTTATCACTGCGCTATTTTGCGCGTCCACTGTTTTTTGCAGTATATCACTCGCGCTATTTTGACGCATCGCACTGTTTTGTGCAGTTTATCACTCGCGCTATTTTGCGTATCGCACTGTTTTGTGGAGTTTATCACTCGCGCTATTTTGCGCATCGCACTGTTTTGTGCAATTTACACTCGCGCTATTTTGCGCATCGCATGTTTTGTGCAGTTTATCCCTCGCGCTATTTTGCACATCGCACTGTTTTGGCGTTTGTCACTAGCGCTATTTTGCGTATCGGACTGTTTTGTGCAGTTTATCACTCGCGCTATTTTGCGCATCGCACTGTATTGTGGAGTTTATCACTCGCGCTATTTTGTGCATCGGACTGTTTTGTGCAGTTTACACTCGCGCTATTTTGCGCAGTTTACACTCGCGCTATTTTGCGCATCGCACTATTTTGTGCAGTTTATCGCTCGCGCTATTTTGCGCATCGCACTGTTTTGTGCAGTTTACACTTGCGCTATTTTGCGCATCACACTGTTTTCTGCAGTTTATCACTTGCGCTATTTTGCGCGTCCCACTGTTTTTTGCAGTATATCACTCGCGCTATTTTGAGCATCGCACTGTTTTGTGCAGTTTATCACTCGCGCTATTTTGCGTATCGCACTGTTTTGTGGAGTTTATCACTCGCGCTATTTTGCGCATCGCACTGTTTTGTGCAATTTACACTCGCGCTATTTTGCGCATCGCACTATTTTGTGCAGTTTATCGCTCGCGCTATTTTGCGCATCGCACTGTTTTGTGCAGTTTACACTTGCGCTATTTTGCGCATCGCACTGTTTTCTGCAGTTCATCACTTGCGCTATTTTGCGCGTCCCACTGTTTTTTGCAGTTTATCACTCGCGCTATTTTGCGCATCGCACGGTTTTGTGCAGTTTACACTCGCGCTATTTTGCGCATCACACTGTTTTGTGCACTTTATCACTCGCGCTATTTTGCGCATCCCACTGTTTTTTACAGTTTATCACTCGCGCTATTTTGTGCATCGCACTGTTTTGTGCAGTTTATCACTCACACGGTTTTGTGCAGTTTACACTCGCGCTATTTTGCGCATCGCACCGTTTTGCGCAGTTTACACACGCTATTTTGCGCATCGTACCGTTTTGTGCAGTTTATCACTCGCGCTATTTTGCACACCGCACTATTTTGCGCGTCCCACTGTTTTTTGCAGTATATGACTCGCGCTATTTTGAGCATCGCACTGTTTTGTGCAGTTTATCACTCGCGCTATTTTGCGCATCGCACTGTTTTGTGGAGTTTATCACTCGCGCTATTTTGCGCATCGCACTGTTTTGTGCAGTTTACACTCGCGCTATTTTGCGCCTCGCACTATTTTGTGCAGTTTATCGCTCGCGCTATTTTGCGCATCGCACTGTTTTGTGCAGGTTACGAGTGCGCTATTTTGCGCATCGCACTGTTTTGTGCAGTTTATCACTGGCGCTATTTTGCGCGTCCCACTGTTTTTTGCAGTTTATCACTCGCGCTATTTTGCGCATCGCACGGTTTTGTGCAGTTTATCACTCACACGGTTTTGTGCAGTTTATACTCGCGCTATTTTGCGCATCGCACCGTTTTGTGCAGTTTACATGCGCTATTTTACGCATCGCACCGTTTCGTGCAGTTTATCACTCACGCTATTTTGCGCATCGCACTATTTTTTGCAGTTTACACTCGCGCTATTTTGCGCATCGCACTGTTTTGTGCAGTTTGTCACTCGCGCTATTTTGCGCATCGCATTGTTTTGTAGAGTTTATCACTTGCGCTATTTTGCACAACGCACTGTTTTGTGCAATTTATCCCTCGCGTTATTTTGCACATCGCACTGTTTTGTGCAGTTTGTCACTGGCGCTATTTTGCGCATCGCACTGTCTTGTGCAGTTTATCACTCGCGCTATTTTGCGCATCGCACTATTTTGTGCAGTTTATCCCTCGCGCTATTTTGCGCATCGCACTGTTTTGTGCATTGCACTATTTTGTGCAGTTTATCACTGGCGCTATTTTGCGCATCGCACTGTCTTGTGCAGTGTACACTCGCGCTGTTTTGCGCATCGCACTATTTTGTGCAGTTTATCCCTCGCGCTATTTTGCGCATCGCACTATTTTGTGCAGTGTACACTTGCGCTATTTTGCGCATCGCACTGTTTTGTGCAGTTTATCACTTGCGCTATTTTCCGCGTCCCACCGTTTTTTGCAGTTTATCACTCGCGTTATTTTGCGCATCGCACGGTTTTGTGCAGTTTACACTCGCGCTATTTTGCGCATCGCACTGTTTTGTGCAGTTTATCACTCGCGCTATTTTGCCCATCCCACTGTTTTTTACAGTTTATCACTCGCGCTACTTTGCGTATCGCACTGTTTTGTGCAGTTTATCACTCACACGGTTTTGTGCAGTTTACACTCGCGCTATTTTGCGCATCGCACCATTTTGCGCATTTAACGCGCTATTTTGTGCATCGCACTATTTTGCGCAGTTTACACGCGCTATTTTGCGCATCGCACCGTTTTGTGCAGTTTACACTCGCGCTATTTTGCGCATCGCACTGTTTTGTGCAGTTTATCACTCGCGCTATTTTGCGCAACGCACTGTTTTGTGGAGTTTATCAGTCGCGCTATTTTGCGCATCGCACGGTTTTGTGCAGTTTACACTCGTGCTATTTTGCGCATCGCACTGTTTTGTGCAGTTTACACTCGCAATTTTGCGCATCGCACTGTTTTGTGCAGTTTACACTCGCTATTTTGCGCATCGCACTGTTTTGGGCAGTTTATCACTCGCGCTATTTTACGCATCGCACGGTTTTGTGCAGTTTACACTCGCGCTATTTTGCGCATCGCACTGTTTTGTGCAGTTTATCACCCGCGCTATTTTGCGCATCCCACTGTTTTTTACAGTGTATCACTCGCGCTATTTTGCGCATCGCACTGTTTTGTGTAGTTTATCACTCACACGGTTTTGTGCAGTTTACACTCGCGCTATGTTGTGCATCGCAATGTTTTGTGCAGTTTACGCGCGCTATTTTGCGCATCGCGCCGTTTTCTGCAGTTTACCACTCGCGCTATTTTGCGCACCGCACTATTTTGTGCAGTTTACACTCGCGCTATATTGCGCATCGCACTATTTTTTTGCAGTTTACACTCGCGCTATTTTGCGCATCGCACTGTTTTGTGCAGTTTATCACTCGCGCTAATTTGCGCACCGCATTGTTTTGTAGAGTTTATCACTCGCGCTATTTTGCGCAACGCACTGTTTTGTGCAGTTTATCCCTCGCGCTATTTTGCACATCGCACTATTTTGTGCAGTTTGTCACTGGCACTATTTTGCGCATCGCACTGTTTTGTGCAGTTTACACTCGCGCTATTTTACGCATCCCACTGTTGTCTACAGTTTCTCACTCGCGCTATTTTACGCATCCCACTGTTGTCTACAGTTTCTCACTCGCGCTAGTTTGCGCATCGCGCAGTTCTGTGCAGTTTATCACTCTCGCTACTTTGCGCATCGCACTGTTTTGTGCAGTTTACACACGCGCTATTTTGCGCATCGCACTGTTTTGTACAGTTTATCACTCGCGCTATTTTGCGCATCCCACTGTTTTGTGTAGTTTATCACTCGCGCTATTTGGCGCATCGCACTGTTTTGTGCAGTTTGTCACTCACACGGTTTTGTGCAGTTTACACTGTTGTGTGCAGTTTCTCACTCGCGCTATTTTGCGCATCGCACAGTTCTGTGCAGTTTATCACTCGCGCTATTTTGCGCACCGTACTGTTTTGTGCAGTTTACACTCGCGCTATTTTGTGCAACGCACTGTTTTGTACAGTTTATCACTCGCGCTATTTTGCGCATAGCACTATTTTGGGCAGTTTATCACTCGCGCTATTTTGCTCATCGCACTGTTTTGTGCAGTTTGTCACTCGCGCTATTTTGCGCAGCGCACTGTTTTGTGCAGTTTACACTCGCGCTATTTTGCGCACCCCACTGTTGTGTGCAGTTTATCACTCGCGCTATTTTGCGCATCGCACAATTCTGTGCAGTTTATCACTCGCGCTATTTTTCGCACCGTACAGTTTTGTGCAGTTTACACTCGCGCTATTTTGCGCAACGCACTGTTTTGTGCAGTTTATCACTCGCGCCATTTTGCGCATCGCACTATTTTGTGCGGTTTATCACTCGCGCTATTTTGCTCATCGCACTGTTTTGTGCAGTTTGTCACTCGCGCTATTTTGCGCAGCGCACTGTTGTGTGCAGTTTACACTCGCGCAATTTTACGCATCGCACAGTTCTGTGCAGTTTATCACTCGCGCTATTTTGCGCATTACACTGTTTTGTGCAGTTTATCACTCGCGCTATTTTGCGCATCGCACTGTTCTGTGCAGTTTGTCACTCGCGTTATTTTGCGCATCGCACTATTTTGTGCAGTTTACACTCGCGCTATGTTGCGCATCGCCTTTTTTGGTGCAGTTTACACTTGCGCTATTTTGCGCATCGCACTGTTTTGTGCAATTTATCACTCGCGCTATTTTGCGCACCGCACTTTTTGTGCAGTTTACACTCGTTCTATATTGCGCAGCGCACTCTTTTGTGCAGTTTACACTCGCGCTATTTTGCGCATTGCACTATTTTGTGTAGTTTGTCACTCCCGCTATTTTGCGCATCGCAATGTTGTGTGCAGTTTATCACTCGCGCTTTTTTGCGCATCGCACTGTTTTGTGCAGTTTATTACTCGCGGTATTTTGCGCATCCCACTGTTTTTTACAGTTTATCACTCGCGCTATTTTGCGCATCGCACAGTTTTGTGCAGTTTACACTCGCGCCATTTTGCGCATCGCACCGTTTTGTGCAGTTTACGCACGCTATTTTGCGCATCTCATCGTTTTGTGAAGTTTATCACTCGCGCTATTTTGCGCAACGCACTATTTTGCGCGTCCCACTGTTATGTGCAGTTTATCACTCGCGCTATTTTGCGCATCGCACTGTTTTGTGCAGTTTATCACTCGCGCTATTTTGCGCATCGCACTGTTTTGTGGAGTTTATCACTCGCGCTATTTTGCGCATCACACTGTTTTGTCCAGTTTACAATCGCGCTATTTTGCGCTTCGCACTGTTTTGTGCAGTTTATTGCTCGCGCTTTTTTGTGCATCGCACTGTTTTGTGCAGTTTACACTTGCGCTATTTTGCGCGTCGCACTGCTTTGTGCAGTTTATCACTTGCGCTATTTTGCGCGTCCCACTGTTTTTTTCAGTTTATCACCCGCGCTATTTTGCGCATCGCACTGTTTTGTGCAGTTTATGACTCACACGGTTTTGTGCCGTTTACACTCGCGCTATTTTGCGCATCGCACCGTTTTGTGGAGTTTACACTCGCGCTATTTTGCGCATCGCACCGTTTTGTGCAGTTTATCACTCGTGCTATTTTGCGCACCGAACTGTTTTGTGCAGTTTACACTCGCGCTATATTGCGCATCGCACTATTTTGTGCAGTTTACACTCGCGCTATTTTGCGCATCGTATTGTTTTGTGCAGCTTATCGCTCGTGCTATTTTGCGCATCGCACTCTTTTGCGCAGTTTATCCCTCGCGCTATTTTACACATCGCACTATTTTGTGTAGTTTTTCTCTGGCGCTATTTTGCGCACCGCACTTTTTTGTGCAGTTTGTCACTCGCGCTATTTTGCGCATCGCACTGTTTTGTGGAGTTTATCACTCGCGCTATTTTGCGCATCGCACTGTTTTGTGGAGTTTATCCCTCGCGCTATTTTACAGATCGCACTGTTTTATGTAGTTTATCTCTGGCGCTATTTTGCGCACCGCACTTTTTTGTGCAGTTTGTAACTCGCGCTATTTTGCGCATCGAACTGTTTTGTGCAGTTTACACTCGCGATATTTTGCGCATCCCACTGTTGTGTGCAGTTTCTCACTCGCGCTATTTTGCGCATCGCATAGTTCTGTCCAGTTTATCACTCGCGCTATTTTGCGCATCGCACTATTTTGTGCAGTTTGCACTAGCGCTATTTTGCGCATCGCCCTGTTTTGTGCAGTTTATCACTCGCGCTATTTTGCGCATCCCACTGTGTTGTGCAATTTATCACTCGCGCTATTCTGCGCATCGCACTGTTTTTTTGCAGTTTATCACTCATACAGTTTTGTGCAGTTTACACTCGCGCTATTTTGCGCATCGCACCGTTTTGTGCAGTTTATCACTCGCGCCGTTTTACGCACCGAACTGTTTCGTGCAGTTTACACGCGCTATTTTGCGCATCGCACTGTTTTGTGCAGTTTACACTCGCGCTATTTTGCGCATCCCACTGTTGTGTGCAGTTTCTCACTCGCGCTATTTTGCGCATCGCATAGTTCTGTGCAGTTTATCACTCGCGCTATTTTGCGCATCGCACTGTTTTGTGCAGTTTGCACTAGCGCTATTTTGTGCATCGCCCTGTTTTGTGCAGTTTATCACTCGCGCTATTTTGCGCATCCCACTATGTTGTGCAATTTATCACTCGCGCTATTCTGCGCATCGCACTGTTTTTTTGCAGTTTATCACTCATACAGTTTTGTGCAGTTTACACTCGCGCTATTTTGCGCATCGCACCGTTTTGTGCAGTTTATCACTCGCGCCGTTTTACGCACCGAACTGTTTCGTGCAGTTTACACGCGCTATTTTGTGCATCGCACTGTTTTGTGCAGTCTACACTCGCGCTATTTTGCGCATCCCACTGTTGTGTGCAGTTTCTCACTCGCGCTATTTTGCGCATCGCCTAGTTCTGTGCAGTTTATCACTCGCGCTATTTTGCGCATCGCACTGTTTTGTGCAGTTTGCACTAGCGCTATTTTGCGCATCGCCCTGTTTTGTGCAGTTTATCACTCGCGCTATTTTGCGCATCCCACTGTGTTGTGCAATTTATCACTCGCGCTATTCTGCGCATCGCACTGTTTTTTTGCAGTTTATCACTCATACAGTTTTGTGCAGTTTACACTCGCGCTATATTGCGCATCGCACCGTTTTGTGCAGTTTATCACTCGCGCCGTTTTACGCACCGAACTATTTCGTGCAGTTTACACGCGCTATTTTGCGCATCGCACTGTTTTGTGCAGTTTACACTCGCGCTATTTTGCGCATCCCACTGTTGTGTGCAGTTTCTCACTCGCGCTATTTTGCGCATCGCATAGTTCTGTGCAGTTTATCACTCGCGCTATTTTGCGCATCGCACTGTTTTGTGCAGTTTGCACTAGCGCTATTTTGCGCATCGCCCTGTTTTGTGCAGTTTATCACTCGCGCTATTTTGCGCATCCCACTGTGTTGTGCAATTTATCACTCGCGCTATTCTGCGCATCGCACTGTTTTTTTGCAGTTTATCACTCATACAGTTTTGTGCAGTTTACACTCGCGCTATTTTGCGCATCGCACCGTTTTGTGCAGTTTATCACTCGCGCCGTTTTACGCACCGAACTGTTTCGTGCAGTTTACACGCGCTATTTTGCGCATCGCACTGTTTTGTGCAGTTTACACTCGCGCTATTTTGCGCATCCCACTGTTGTGTGCAGTTTCTCACTCGCGCTATTTTGCGCATCGCATAGTTCTGTGCAGTTTATCACTCGCGCTATTTTGCGCATCGCACTGTTTTGTGCAGTTTGCACTAGCGCTATTTTGCGCATCGCCCTGTTTTGTGCAGTTTATCACTCGCGCTATTTTGCGCATCCCACTGTGTTGTGCAATTTATCACTCGCGCTATTCTGCGCATCGCACTGTTTTTTTGCAGTTTATCACTCATACAGTTTTGTGCAGTTTACACTCGCGCTATTTTGCGCATCGCACCGTTTTGTGCAGTTTATCACTCGCGCCATTTTGCGCACCGAACTGTTTCGTGCAGTTTACACTAGCACTATATTGCGCATCGCACTATTTTGTGCAGTTTACACACGCGTTATTTTGCGCATCGCACTGTTTTGTGCAGTTTACACTCGCGCTATTTTGCACAACCCACTGTTGTGTGCAGTTTCTCACTTGCGCTATTCTGCGCATCGCACAGTTCTGTGCAGTTTATCACTTGCGCTATTTTAGGCATCGCACTGTTTTGTGCAGTTTACACTCGCGCTATTTTGCGCATCGCCCTGTTTTGTGCAGTTTATCACTCGCGCTATTTTGCACATCCCACTGTTTTGTGTAGTTTATCACTCGCGCTATTCTGCGCATCGCACTGTTTTGTGCAGTTTATCACTCACACGGTTTTGTCCAGTTTACACTCGCGCTACTTTGCGCATCGCACCGTTTGGTGTTGTTTACACTCGCGCTATTTTACGCAACGCACCGTTTTGTGCAGTTTATCACTCGCGCTACTTTGCGCACCGCACTGTTTTGTGCAGTTTACACTCGCGGTATATTGGGCATCGCACTATTTTGTGCAGTTTGTCACTCGTGCTATTTTGCGCATTGCACTGTTTTGTGCAGTTTATCACTCGTGCTATTTTGCGAATCGCACAGTTTTGGGCAGTTTGTGACTCGCGCTATTTTGCGCATCGCACTGTTTTGTACAGTTTACACGCGCGCTATTTTGCGCATCCCACTGTTGTGTGCAGTTTATCATCCGCGCCATTTTACGCATCGCACAGTTCTGTGCAGTTTATCACTCGCGCTATTTTGCGCAACGCACTGTTTTGTGCAGTTTGTCAATCGCGCTATTTTGCGCATTGCACTATTTTGGGCAGTTTACACTCGCGCTATTTTGTGCATCCCACTGTTTTGTGCAGTTTATCACTCGCGCTATTTTGCGCCTCGCACAGTTCTGTGCAGTTTACACTGGCGCTATGTTGCGCATCGCACTGTTTTGTGCAGTTTATCACTCGCGCTATGTTGCGCATCGCACTGTTTTGTGCAGTTTATCACTCGCACGGTTTTGTGCAGTTTACACTCGCGCTATTTTGCGCATCGCACCGTTTTGTGCAGTTTATCACTCGCGCTATTTTGCGCACCGCACTGTTTTGTGCAGTTTACACTCGCGCTATATTGTGCATCGCACTATTTTGTGCAGTTTACACTCGCGCTATTTTGCGCATCGCACTGTTTTGTGCAGTTTATCACTCGCGCTATTTTGCGCATCGCATTCTTTTGTGCAGTTTATCCTCGTGCTATTTTACACATCGCACTGTTTTGTGTAGTTTATCTCTGGCGCTATTTTGCGCAACGCACTGTTTTGTGCAGTTTGTCAATCGCGCTATTTTGCGCATTGCACTATTTTGGGCAGTTTACACTCGCGCTATTTTGTGCATCCCACTGTTTTGTGCAGTTTATCACTCGCGCTATTTTGCGCCTCGCACAGTTCTGTGCAGTTTACACTGGCGCTATGTTGCGCATCGCACTGTTTTGTGCAGTTTATCACTCGCGCTATGTTGCGCATCGCACTGTTTTGTGCAGTTTATCACTCGCACGGTTTTGTGCAGTTTACACTCGCGCTATTTTGCGCATCGCACCGTTTTGTGCAGTTTATCACTCGCGCTATTTTTCGCACCGACCTGTTTTGTGCAGTTTACACTCGCGCTATATTGTGCATCGCACTATTTTGTGCAGTTTACACTCGCGCTATTTTGCGCATCGCACTGTTTTGTGCAGTTTATCGCTCGCGCTATTTTGCGCATCGCATTCTTTTGTGCAGTTTATCCCTCGTGCTATTTTACACATCGCACTGTTTTGTGTAGTTTATCTCTGGCGCTATTTTGCGCACCGCACTTTTTTGTGCAGTTTGTCACTCGCGCTATTTTACGCATCGCACTGTTTTGTGCAGGTTACACTCGCGCTATTTTGCGCATCCCACTGTTGTGTGCAGTTTCTAACTCGCGCTATTTTGCGCATCGCATAGTTCTGTGCAGTTTATCACTCGCGCTATTTTGCGCATCGCACTGTTTTGTGCAGTTTGCACTAGCGCTATTTGGCGCATCGCCCTGTTTTGTGCAGTTTATCACTCGCGCTATTTTGCGCATCCCACTGTGTTGTGCAATTTATCACTCGCGCTATTCTGCGCATCGCACTGTTTTTTTGCAGTTTATCACTCATACAGTTTTGTGCAGTTTACACTCGCGCTATTTTGCGCATCGCACCGTTTTGTGCAGTTTGTCAGTTGTGCCATTTTGCGCACCGAACTGTTTCGTGCAGTTTACACTCACACTATATTGCGCATCGCACTATTTTGTGCAGTTTACACACGCGCTATTTTGCGCATCGCACTGTTTTGTGCAGTTTACACTCGCGCTATTTTGCGCAACCCACTGTTGTGTGCAGTTTCTCACTTGCGCTATTTTGCGCATCGCACAGTTCTGTGCAGTTTATCACTTGCGCTATTTTGGGCATCGCACTGTTTTGTGCAGTTTACACTCGCGCTATTTTGCGCATCGCCCTGTTTTATGCAGTTTATCACTCGCGCTATTTTGCACATCCCACTGTTTTGTGTAGTTTATCACTCGCGCTATTCTGTGCATCGCACTGTTTTGTGCAGTTTATCACTCACACGGTTTTGTCCAGTTTACACTCGCGCTACTTTGCGCATCGCACCGTTTTGTGTAGTTTACACTCCCGCTATTTTGCGCAACGCACCGTTTTGTGCAGTTTATCACTCGCGCTACTTTGCGCACCGCACTGTTTTGTGCAGTTTACACTCGCGGTATATTGGGCATCGCACTATTTTGTGCAGTTTATCACTCGTGCTATTTTGCGCATTGCACTGTTTTGTAGTTTATCAATCGTGCTATTTTGCGAATCGCACAGTTTTGTGCAGTTTGTCACTCGCGCTATTTTGCGCATCGCACTGTTTTGTACAGTTTACACGCGCGCTATTTTGCGCATCCCACCGTTGTGTGCAGTTTATCACCCGCGCCATTTTACGCATCGTACAGTTCTGTGCAGTTTATCACTCGCGCTATTTTGCGCATCGCACTGTTTTGTGCAGTTTGTCAATCGCGCTATTTTGCGCATCGCACTATTTTGTGCAGTTTACACTCGCGCAATTTTGTGCATCCCACTGTTTTGTGCAGTTTATCACTCGCGCTATTTTGCGCCTCGCACAGTTTTGTGCAGTTTAAACTCGCGCTATGTTGCGCATCGCACTGTTTTGGGCAGTTTATCACTCGCACGGTTTTGTGCAGTTTACACTCGCGCTATTTTGCACATCGCACTGTTTTGTGCAGTTTACACGCGCGCTATTTTGCGCATCGCACTGTTCTGTGCAGTTTATCACTCGCACAGTTTTGTGTGGTTTACACTCGCGCTATTTTGCGCATCGCACCGTTTTGTGCAGTTTACACTCGCGCTATTATGCCCATCGCACCGTTTTGTGCAGTTTATCACTCGCGCTATTTTACGCATCGCACGGTTTTGTGCAGTTTACGCTCGTGCTATTTTGCGCAACGCACCGTTTTGTGCAGTTTATCACTCGCGCTATTTTGCGCATCGCGCACTTTTGTGCGGTTTACACTCCCGCTATTTTGCGCATCGCACTGTTTTGTACAGTTTATCACTCGCGCTATTTTGGCGCATCGCACTATTTTGTGCAGTTTACACTCGTGCTATTTTGCGCATCGCACTATTTTGTGCAGTTATCACTCGCACTATTTTGCGCATCCCACTGTCTTGTGCAGTTTATCACTCGCGCTATTTTGCGCATTGCACTGGTTTGTGCAGTTTATCACTCCCACGGTTTTGTGTAGTTTACACTCGCGCTATTTTGCGCATCGCACCGTTTTATGTAGTTTACACTCGCGCTATTTTACGCATCGCACCGTTTTGTGCAGTTTATCACTCGCGCTATTTTGCGCATCGCACTGGATTGTGCAGTTTACAGTCGCGCTATTTTGCGCAGCACACTGTTTTGTGCAGTTTACACTCGCGCTTTTGCGCACCGCACTGTTTTTTGAAGTTTGTCACTCGCGGTTTTTGCGCATCGCACTGTTTTGTGCAGTTTATCACTCGCGCTATTTTGCGCATCGCACTGTTTTTTTGCAGTTTATCACTTGCACGGTTTTGTGCAGTTTACACTCGCGCTATTTTGCACATCGCACCGTTTTGTGCAGTTTACACTCGCGATATTTTGCGCATCGCACCGTTTTGTGCAGTTTATCACTCGCGCTATTTTGCGCCTCGCACGGTTTTGTGCAGTTTACACTCCCGCTATTTTGCGCAACGCACCGTTTTGTGCAGTTTACACTCGCGCTATTTTGCGCATCGCACCGTTTTGTGCAGTTTATCACTCGCGCTGTTTTGCGCATCGCACTGTTTTCTGCAGTTTATCACTTGCGCTATTTTGCGCATCGCACTCTTTTGTGCAGTTTACACTCCCGCTATTTTGTGCTTCGCACTGTTTTGTGCAGTTTACACTCACGCTATTTTGCGCATCCCACTGTTTTGTGCAATTTATCACTCGCGCTATTTTGCGCATCGCACTGTTTTGTACAGTTCACACTCCCGCTATTTTGCGCATCGCACTGTTTTGTGCAGTTTACACTCACGCTATTTTGCGCATCGCACTGTTTTGTGCAGTTTATCACTCGCACGGTTTTGTGAAGATTACACTCGCGCTATTTTGCTCATCGCACCGTTTTGTGCAGTTTACACTCGCGCTATTTGCGCATCGCATCGTTTTGTGCATTTTATCACTC
The DNA here is from genome assembly GCA_030407325.1 of Camellia japonica. Taxonomy (NCBI): domain Eukaryota; kingdom Viridiplantae; phylum Streptophyta; class Magnoliopsida; order Ericales; family Theaceae; genus Camellia; species Camellia japonica. The sequence goes on along the minus strand of JAPPVO010006251.1, from coordinate 228,552 downwards.
GCGTATTTTGCGCATCGCACTGTTTTGTGCAGTTTATCATTCGCCCTATTTTCGCATCGCACTCTTTGTGCAGTTTACACTCGCGCTATTCTGCGCAATGCACTGTTTTGTGCAGTTTACACTCACGCTATTTTGCACATCGCACTGTTTTGTGAAGTTTGTCACTCGCGCTATTTTGCGCATCCCACTGTTTGTGTGTTTATCACTCGCGCTATTTTGCGCATCCCATTGTTTTGTGCAGTTCATCAGTCGCGCTATTTTGCGCATCGCACTGTTTTGTGCAGTTTACACTCGCACTATTTTGCGCATCGCGCTATTTTGTGTAGTTATACTCGTGCTATTTGCGCATCACACTGTTTTGTGCAGTTTACACTCGCGCTATTTTGCGCATCGCACCGTTTTGGGCAGTTTATCACTCACGGTTTTGTGCAGTTTACACTCGCGTTATTTTGCGCATCGCACCGTTTTGTGCAGTTTTCACTCGCGCTATTTGCGCATCGCACCGTTTGTGCAGTTTACACTCGCGCTGTTTTGCGCATCGCACTGTTTTGGCAGTTTATCACTAGCGCTATTTTGCGCATCGCACTGTTTTGTGCAGTTTATCACTCGCGCTTTTTGCGCATCGCACCGGTTTGTGTTGTTTATCACTCGCGCTATTTTGCGCATCGCACCCTTTTGTGCAGTTTACACTCCCGCTATTTTGCGCATCGCACCGTTTTGTGCAGTTTACACTCGTGCTATTTTGCGCATCCCATCGTTTTGTGCAGTGTATCACTCGTGCTATTTTGCGCATCGCACCGTTTTGTGTAGTTTACACTCGTGCTATTTTGCGCATTGCACCATTTTGTGCAGTTTATCACTCGCGCTATTTTGCGCACCGCACTGTTTTGTGCAGTTTATCACTCGCGCTATTTTGCGCATCGCACTCTTTTGTGCAGTTTACCCTCGCGCTATTTTGCGCATCGCACTGTTTTGTGCAGTTTACACTCGCGCTATTTTCACATCGTACTGTTGTGTGAAGTTTGTCACTTGCGCTATTTTGCGCATCCCACTGTTTTGTGCAGTTTATCACTCGCGCTATTTTGCGCATTGCACTGTTTTATGCAGTTTATCACTCGCACGGTTTTGTGAAGTTTACAGTCGCACTATTTTGCGCATCGCACCATTTTGTGCAGTTTACACTCGCGCTTTTGCGCATCGGACCGTTTTGAGCAGTTTATCACTCGGGCTATTTTGCGCCTCGCACGGTTTTGTGCAGTTTACACTCCGCTATTTTGCGCAACGCACCGTTTTGTGCAGTTTACACTCGCGCTATTTTGCGCATCGCACCGTTTTGTGCAGTTTATCACTCGCGCTGTTTTGCGCATCGCACTGTTTTCTGCAGTTATCACTTGCGCTATTTTGCGCATCGCACTCTTTTGTGCAGTTTACACTCCCGCTATTTTGTGCTTCGCACTGTTTTGTGCAGTTTACACTCACGCTATTTTGCGCATCGCATCGTTTTGTGCATTTTATCACTCGCGCTATTTTGCGCATCGCACTGTTTTGTGCAGTTTATCATTCGCCCTATTTTGCGCATCGCACTCTTTTGGCAGTTTACACTCGCGCTATTCTGCGCAATGCACTGTTTTGTGCAGTTTACACTCACGCTATTTTGCACATCGCACTGTTTTGTGAAGTTTGTCACTCGCGCTATTTTGCGCATCCCACTGTTTTGTGTTGTTATCACTCGCGCTATTGCGCATCCCACTGTTTTGTGCAGTTCATCAGTCGCGCTATTTTGCGCATCGCACTGTTTTGTGCAGTTTACACTCGCACTATTTTGCGCATCGCGCTATTTGTGTGTAGTTTATACTCGTGCTATTTTGCGCATCACACTGTTTTGTGCAGTTTACACTCGCGCTATTTTGCGCATCCACCGTTTTGGGCAGTTATCACTCACACGGTTTTGTGCAGTTTACACTCGCGCTATTTTGCGCATCGCACCGTTTTGTGCAGTTTTCACTCGCGCTATTTTGCGCATCGCACCGTTTTGTGCAGTTACACTCGCGCTGTTTTGCGCATCGCACTGTTTTGTGCAGTTATCACTAGCGCTATTTTGCGCATCGCACTGTTTTGTGCAGTTTATCACTCGCGCTATTTTGCGCATCGCACGGTTTGGTGTTGTTTTCATCGCGCTATTTTGCGCATCGCACCCTTTTGTGCAGTTTACACTCCCGCTATTTTGCGCATCGCACGTTTTGTGCAGTTTACACTCGTGCTATTTTGCGCATCCCATCGTTTTGTGCAGTGTATCACTCGTGCTATTTTGCGCATCGCACCGTTTTGTGTAGTTTACACTCGTGCTATTTTGCGCATTGCACCATTTTGTGCAGTTATCACTCGCGCTATTTTGCGCACCGCACTGTTTTGTGCAGTTTATCACTCGCGCTATTTTGCGCATCGCACTCTTTTGTGCAGTTTACCCTCGCGCTATTTTGCGCATCGCACTGTTTTGTGCAGTTTACACTCGCGCTATTTTTCACATCGTACTGTTGTGTGAAAGTTTGCACTTGCGCTATTTTGCGCATCCCACTGTTTTGTGCAGTTATCACTCGCGCTATTTTGCGCATTGCACTGTTTTATGCAGTTTATCACTGCACGGTTTTGTGAAGTTTACAGTCGCACTATTTTGCGCATCGCACCATTTTGTGCAGTTTACACTCGCGCTATTTTGCGCATCGGACCGTTTTGAGCAGTTTATCACTCGGGCTATTTTGCGCCTCGCACGGTTTTGTGCAGTTTACACTCCCGCTATTTTGCGCAACGCACCGTTTTGTGCAGTTTACACTCGCGCTATTTTGCGCATCGCACCGTTTTGTGCAGTTTATCACTCGCGCTATTTTGCGCATCGCACTGTTTTGTGCAGTTTATCACGCGCGCTATTCTGCGCATCGCACTGTTCTGTGCAGTTTATCACTCGCACAGTTTTGTGTGGTTTACACTCGCGCTAGTTTGCGCATCGCACCGTTTTGTGCAGTTTACACTCGCGCTATTATGCCCATCGCACCGTTTTGTGCAGTTTATCACTCGCGCTATTTTACGCATCGCACGGTTTTGTGCAGTTTACGCTCGTGCTATTTTGCGCAACGCACCGTTTTGTGCAGTTTATCACTCGCGCTATTTTGCGCATCGCGCACTTTTGTGCGGTTTACACTCCCGCTATTTTGCGCATCGCACTGTTTTGTACAGTTTATCACTCGCGCTATTTTGCGCATCGCACTATTTTGTGCAGTTTACACTCGTGCTATTTTGCGCATCGCACTATTTTGTGCAGTTTATCACTCGCACTATTTTGCGCATCCCACTGTCTTGTGCAGTTTATCACTCGCGCTATTTTGCGCATTGCACTGGTTTGTGCAGTTTATCACTCCCACGGTTTTGTGTAGTTTACACTCGCGCTATTTTGCGCATCGCACCGTTTTATGTAGTTTACACTCGCGCTATTTTACGCATCGCACCGTTTTGTGCAGTTTATCACTCGCGCTATTTTGCGCATCGCACTGGATTGTGCAGTTTACAGTCGCGCTATTTTGCGCAGCACACTGTTTTGTGCAGTTTACACTCGCGCTATTTTGCGCACCGCACTGTTTTGTGAAGTTTGTCACTCGCGGTTTTTGCGCATCGCACTGTTTTGTGCAGTTTATCACTCGCGCTATTTTGCGCATCGCACTGTTTTTTTGCAGTTTATCACTTGCACGGTTTTGTGCAGTTTACACTCGCGCTATTTTGCACATCGCACCGTTTTGTGCAGTTTACACTCGCGATATTTTCGCATCGCACCGTTTTGTGCAGTTTATCACTCGCGCTATTTTGCGCCTCGCACGGTTTTGTGCAGTTTACACTCCGCTATTTTGCGCAACGCACCGTTTTGTGCAGTTTACACTCGCGCTATTTTGCGCATCGCACCGTTTGTGCATTTTATCACTCGCGCTGTTTTGCGCATCGCACTGTTTTCTGCAGTTTATCACTTGCGCTATTTTGCGCATCGCACTCTTTTGTGCAGTTTACACTCCCGCTATTTTGTGCTTCGCACTGTTTTGTGCAGTTTACACTCACGCTATTTTGCGCATCCCACTGTTTTGTGCAATTTATCACTCGCGCTATTTTGCGCATCGCACTGTTTTGTGCAGTTCACACTCCCGCTATTTTGCGCATCGCACTGTTTTGTGCAGTTTACACTCACGCTATTTTGCGCATCGCACTGTTTTGTGCAGTTTATCACTCGCACGGTTTTGTGAAGATTACACTCGCGCTATTTTGCTCATCGCACCGTTTTGTGCAGTTTACACTCGCGCTATTTTGCGCATCGCATCGTTTTGTGCATTTTATCACTCGCGCTATTTTGCGCATCGCACTGTTTTGTGCAGTTTATCATTCGCCCTATTTTGCGCATCGCACTCTTTTGTGCAGTTTACACTCGCGCTATTCTGCGCAATGCACTGTTTTGTGCAGTTTACACTCACGCTATTTTGCACATCGCACTGTTTTGTGAAGTTTGTCACTCGCGCTATTTTGCGCATCCCACTGTTTTGTGTTGTTTATCACTCGCGCTATTTTGCGCATCCCACTGTTTTGTGCAGTTCATCAGTCGCGCTATTTTGCGCATCGCACTGTTTTGTGCAGTTTACACTCGCACTATTTTGCGCATCGCGCTATTTTGTGCAGTTTATACTCGTGCTATTTTGCGCATCACACTGTTTTGTGCAGTTTACACTCGCGCTATTTTGCGCATCGCACCGTTTTGGGCAGTTTATCACTCACACGGTTTTGTGCAGTTTACACTCGCGCTATTTTGCGCATCGCACCGTTTTGTGCAGTTTTCACTCGCGCTATTTTGCGCATCGCACCGTTTTGTGCAGTTTACACTCGCGCTGTTTTGCGCATCGCACTGTTTTGTGCAGTTTATCACTAGCGCTATTTTGCGCATCGCACTGTTTTGTGCAGTTTATCACTCGCGCTATTTTGCGCATCGCACCGGTTTGTGTTGTTTATCACTCGCGCTATTTTGCGCATCGCACCCTTTTGTGCAGTTTACACTCCCGCTATTTTGCGCATCGCACCGTTTTGTGCAGTTTACACTCGTGCTATTTTGCGCATCCCATCGTTTTGTGCAGTGTATCACTCGTGCTATTTTGCGCATCGCACCGTTTTGTGTAGTTTACACTCGTGCTATTTTGCGCATTGCACCATATTGTGCAGTTTATCACTCGCGCTATTTTGCGCACCGCACTGTTTTGTGCAGTTTATCACTCGCGCTATTTTGCGCATCGCACTCTTTTGTGCAGTTTACCCTCGCGCTATTTTGCGCATCGCACTGTTTTGTGCAGTTTACACTCGCGCTATTTTTCACATCGTACTGTTGTGTGAAGTTTGTCACTTGCGCTATTTTGCGCATCCCACTGTTTTGTGCAGTTTATCACTCGCGCTATTTTGCGCATTGCACTGTTTTATGCAGTTTATCACTCGCACGGTTTTGTGAAGTTTACAGTCGCACTATTTTGCGCATCGCACCATTTTGTGCAGTTTACACTCGCGCTATTTTGCGCATCGGACCGTTTTGAGCAGTTTATCACTCGGGCTATTTTGCGCCTCGCACGGTTTTGTGCAGTTTACACTCCCGCTATTTTGCGCAACGCACCGTTTTGTGCAGTTTACACTCGCGCTATTTTGCGCATCGCACCGTTTTGTGCAGTTTATCACTCGCGCTATTTTGCGCATCGCACTGTTTTGTGCAGTTTATCACTTGCGCTATTTTGCGCATCGCACTCTTTTGTGCAGTTTACACTCCCGCTATTTTGCGCATCGCACTGTTTTGTGCAGTTTACACTCACGCTATTTTGCGCATCCCACTGTTTTGTGCAGTTTATCACTCGCGCTATTTTGCGCATCGCACTGTTTTGTGCAGTTTACACTCCCGCTATTTTGCGCATCGCACTGTTTTGTGCAGTTTACACTCACGCTATTTTGCGCATCGCACTGTTTTGTGCAGTTTATCACTCGCACGGTTTTGTGCAGTTTACACTCGTGCTATTTTGCTCATCGCCCCGTTTTGTGCAGTTTACACTCACGCTATTTTGCGCATCGCATCGTTTTGTGCAGTTTATCACTCGCGCTATTTTGCGCATCGCACTGTTTTGTGCAGTTTATCATTCGCGCTATTTTGCGCATCGCACTCTTTTGTGCAGTTTACACTCGCGCTATTCTGCGCAATGCACTGTTTTGTGCAGTTTACACTCCCGCTATTTTGCACATCGCACTGTTTTGTGAAGTTTGTCACTCGCGCTATTTTGCGCATCCCACTGTTTTGTGTTGTTTATCACTCGCACTATTTTGCGCATCCCACTGTTTTGTGCAGTTCATCAGTCGCGCTATTTTCCGCATCGCACTGTTTTGTGCAGTTTACACTCGCGCTATTTTGCGCATCGCGCTATTTTGTGCAGTTTATACTCGCGCTATTTAGCGCATCGCCCTGTTTTGTGCAGTTTATCACTCGTGCTATTTTGCTCATCGCACTGTTTTGTGCAGTTTACACTCGCGCTATTTTGCGCATCGCACTGTTTTGGGCAGTTTATCACTCACACGGTTTTGTGCAGTTTACACTCGCGCTATTTTGCGCATCGCATCGTTTTGTGCAGTTTTCACTCGCGCTGTTTTGCGCATCGCACCGTTTTGTGCAGTTTACACTCGCGCTGTTTTGCGCATCGCACTGTTTTGTGCAGTTTATCACTAGCGCTTTTTTGCGCATCGCACTGATTTGTGCAGTTTACACTCGCGCTATTTTGCGCATCGCACTGTTTTGTGCAGTTTATCACTCGCGCTATTTTGCGCATCGCACCGTTTTGTGTTGTTTATCACTCGCGCTATTTTGCGCATCGCACCCTTTTGTGCAGTTTACACTCCCGCTATTTTGCGCATCGCACCGTTTTGTGCAGTTTACACTCGCGCTATTTTGCGCATCCCATCGTTTTGTGCAGTGTATCACTCGCGCTATTTTGCGCATCGCACGGTTTTGTGCAGTTTACACTCGCGCTATTTTGCGCATAGCACCGTTTTGTGTAGTTTACACTCGGGCTATTTTGCGCATCGCACCTTTTTGTGCAGTTTATCACTCGCGCTATTTTGCGCATCACACTGTTTTGTGCAGTTTATCACTCGCGCTATTTTGCGCATCGCACTCTTTTGTGCAGTTTTCCCTCGCGCTATTTTGCGCATCGCACTGTTTAAGCAGTTTACACTCGCGCTATTTTGCACATCGCACAGTTTTGTGAAGTTTGTCACTTGCGCTATTTTGCGCATCCCACTGTTCTGTGTTGTTTATCACTCGCGCTATTTTGCGCATCCCACTGTTTTCTGCAGTTTATCACTCGCGCTATTTTGCGCATTGCACTGTTTTGTGCAGTTTATCACTCGCACGGTTTTGTGCAGTTTACACTCGCACTATTTTGCGCATCGCACCATTTTGTGCAGTTTACACTCGCGCTATTTTGCACATCGGACCGTTTTGAGCAGTTTATCACTCGGGCTATTTTGCGCATGGCACTGTTTTGTGCAGTTTACACTCGCGCTATTTTGCGCATCGCACTGTTTTGTGCAGTTTACACTCGCGCTATTTTGCACATCGCACTGTTTTGTGAAGTTTGTCACTCGTGCTGTTTTGCGCATTCCACTGTTTTGTGGTGTTTATCACTCGCGCTATTTTGCGCATCCCACTGTTTTGTGCAGTTCATCACTCGCGCTATTTTGCGCATCGCACTGTTTTGTGCAGTTTACACTCGCGCTATTTTGTGCAGTTTACACTCGCGCTATTTTGCGCATCGCCCTCTTTTGTGCAGTTTATCACTCGGGCTATTTTGCGCATCGCACTGTTTTGTGCAGTTTGCACTCGCGCTATTTTGCGCATCGCACTGTTTTGTGCAGTTTATCACTCGCACGGTTTTGTGCAGTTTACACTCGCGCTATTTTGCGCATCCCACCATTTTGTGCAGTTTTCACTCGCGCTATTTTGCGCATCGCACCGTTTTGTGCAGTTTACACTCGCGCTGTTTTGCGCATCGCACTGTTTTGTGCAGTTTATCACTAGCGCTTTTTTGCGCATCGCACTGATTTGTGCAGTTTACACTCGCGCTATTTTGCGCATTCCACTGTTTTGTGTTGTTTATCACTCGCGCTATTTTGCGCATCGCACCCTTTTGTGCAGTTTACACTCCCGCTATTTTGCGCATCGCGCCGTTTTGTACAGTTTACACACGCGCTATTTTGCGCATCACATCGTTTTGTGCAGTGTATCACTCGCGCTATTTTGCGCATCGCACGGTTTTGTGCAGTTTACACTCGCGCTATTTTGCACATCGCAGCGTTTTGTGTAGTTTACACTCGCGCTATTTTGCGCATCGCACCGTATTATGCAGTTTATCACTCGCGCTATTCTGCGCATCGCACTGTTTTGTGCAGTTTATCACTCGCGCTATTTTGCGCATCGCACTCTTTTGTGCAGTTTACACTCATGCTATTTTGCGCATCGCACGGTTTTGTGCAGTTTACACTCGCGCTATTTTGCACATCGCACTGTTTTGTGAAGTTTGTCACTCGCGCTATTTTGCGCATCCCACTGTTTTGTGTTGTTTATCACTCGCGCTATTTTGTGCATCCCACTGTTTTGTGCAGTTTATCACTCGCGCTATTTTGCGCATTGCACTGTTTTGTGCAGTTTATCACTCGCACGGTTTTGTGCGGTTTACACTCGCGCTATTTTGCGCATCGCACCGTTTTGTGCAGTTTACACTCGTGCTATTTTGCGCATCGGACCGTTTTGTGCAGTTTATCACTCGGGCTATTTTGCGCATGGCACTGTTTTGTGCAGTTTATAACTCGCGCTATTTTGCGCCTCGCACTCTTTTGTGCAGTTTATAACTCGCGCTATTTTGCGCATCCCACTGTTTTGTGCTGTTTATCACTCGCGCTATTTTGCGAATCGCACTGTTTTGTGTAGTTTATCACGCGCACGGTTTTGTGCAGTTTACACTCACGCTATTTTGCGCATCGCACCGTTTTGTGCAGTTTACACTCGCGCTATTTTGCGCATCGCACCGTTTTGTGCAGTTTATCACTCGCGATATTTTGCGCGTCGTACTGATTTGTGCAGTTTACACTCGCGCTGTTTTGCGCCTCGCACTATTTTGTGCAGTTTACACTCGCGCTATTTTGCGCATCGCACTGTTTTGTGCAGTTTATCACTCGCGCTATTTTGCGCATCGCACTGTTTTGTGCAGTTCATCACTCGCGCTATTTTGCGCATCGCACTGTTTTGTGCAGTTTACACTCGCGCTATTTGGTGCATTTTACACTCGCGCTATTTTGCGCATCGCCCAGTTTTGTGCAGTTTATCACTCGCGCTATTTTGCGCATCGTACTATTTTGTGCAGTTTACACTCGTGCTATTTTGCGCATCGCACTGTTTTGTGCAGTTTATCACTCGCACGGTTTTGCGCTGTTTATACTCGTGCTATTTTGCGCATCGCACCGTTTTGTGCAGTTTTCCCTAGCGCTATTTTGCGCATCACACTGTTTTGTGCAGTTTATCACTCGCGCTATTTTGTGCATCGCACTGATTTGTGCAGCTTACACATGCGCTATTTTGCGCATCGCACTGTTTTGTGCCGTTTACACACGCGCTATTTTGCGCATCGCACTGTTTTGTGCAGTTTATCACTCGCGCTATTTGGCGCATCGCACTGTTTTGTGCAGTTTATCACTCGTGCTATTTTGCGCATCGCACTGTTTTGTGCAGTTTACACCCGCGCTATTTTCCGCATCGCACTGTTTTGTGCAGTTTATCACTCGCACGGTTTTGTGCAGTTTACACTTGCGCTATTTTGCGCATCGCACCGTTTTGTGCAGTTTACAACAGCGCCATTTTGCACATCGCACCGTTTTGTGAAGTTTATCACTCGCGCTAATTTGCGCATCGCACGGTTTTGTGCAGTTTACACTCGCGCTATATTGCCCATCGCACTGTTTTGTGCAGTTTACACTCGCGCTATTTTGCGCATCGCACCTTTTTGTGCAGTTTATCACTCGCGCTATTTTGCGCATCGCACTGTTTTGTGCAGTTTATCACTCACGCTATTTTGCGCATCGCACTCTTTTGAGCAGTTTACACTCGCGCTATTTTGCGCATCGCACCGTTTTGTGTAGTTTATCAATCGCGCTATTTTGCGCATCGCACAGTTTTGTGCGGTTTACACTCGCGCTATTTTGCGCATCGCACTGTTTTCTGAAGTTTGTCACTGCCGCTATTTTGCGCATCGCACCATTTTGTGCAGTTTATCACTCGCTCTATTTTGCGCATCCCACCGTTTTGTGCAGTTTATCACTCGCGCTATTGTGCGCATTGCACTGTTTTGTGCAGTTTATCACTCGCACGGTTTTGTGCAGTTTACTCTCGCGGTATTTTGCGCATCGCACCGTTTTGTCCATTTTACACTCGCGCTATTTTGCGCATCGTACCATTTTGTGCAGTTTACACTCGCGCTATTTTCCGCATCGCACCGTTTTGTGCAGTATATCACTCGCGCTATTTTGCGCGTCGCACTGATTTGTGCAGTTTACACTCGCGCTATTTTGCGCCTCGCACTATTTTGTGCAGTTTATCACTCGCGCTATTTTGCTCATCGCACTGTTTTGTGCAGTTTACACTCGCGCTATTTTGCGCATCGCGCTATTTTGTGCAGTTTACTCTCGCGCTATTTTGCGCATCGCCCTGTTTTGTGCAGTTTATCACTCGCGCTATTTTGCGCATCGCACTGTTTTGGGCAGTTTACAATCGCGCTATTTTGAGCATCGCACTGTTTTGTGCAGTTTATCACTCGCACGGTTTTGTGCAGTTTACACTCGCGTTATTTTGCGCTTCGCACCGTTTTGTGCAGTTTTCACTCGCGCTATTTTGCGCATCGCACTGTTTTGTGCAGTTTATCACTCGCGCTATTTTGCGCGTCGCACTGATTTGTGCAGTTTACACTCGCGCTATTTTGCGCATCGCACTGTTTTGTGCAGTTTACACTCGCGCTATTTTGCGCATCGCACTGTTTTGTGCAGTTTATCACTCGCGCTATTTGGTGCATCGCACTGTTTTGTGCAGTTTATCACGCGCACGGTTTTGTGCAGTTTACACTCGCGTTATTTTGCGCATCGCACCGTTTTGTGCAGTTTACACTGGCGCTATTTTGCACATCGCACCGTTTTGTGCAGTTTATCACTCCCGCTATTTAGCGCATCGCACGGTTTTGTCTAGTTTACACTTGCGCTATTTTGCGCCTCGCACCGTTTTGTGCAGTTTACAATCGCGCTATTTTGCGAATCGCACCGTTTTGTGCAGTTTATCACTCGCGCTATTTTGCGCATCGCACTATTTTGTGCAGTTTATCACTCGCGCCATTTTGCGCATCGCACTCTTTTGTGCAGTTTACACTCGCGCTATTTTGCGCATCGCACTGTTTTGTGCAGTTTATCACTCGCGCTATTTTGCGCATCGCACTGTTTTGTGCAGTGTACACTCGCGCTATTTTGCGCATCGCACTGTTTTGTGCAGTTTATCACTCACACGGTTTTGTGCAGTTTACACTCGCGCTATTTTGCGCATGGCACCGTTTTGTGCAGTTTACACTCGCGCTATTTTGCACATCGCACCGTTTTGTGCAGTTTATCACTCGTGCTATTTTGCGCATCGCACGGTTTTGTGCAGTTTACACTCACGCTATTTTGCGCATCACACCGTTTTGTGCAGTTTACACTCGCGCTATTACCGTTTTGTGCAGTATATCACTCGCGCTATTTTGCGCATCGCACTGTTTTGTGCAATTTATCACTCGCGCTATTTTGCCCATCACACTCTTTTCTGCAGTTTACACTCGCGCTATTTTGCGTATCGCACTGTTTTGTGCAGTTTATCACTCGCGATATTTTGCGCATCGCACTGTTTTGTGCAGTTTACACTCGCGCTATTTTGCGCATCGCACTGTTTTGTGAAGTTTGTCACTGGCGCTATTTTGCGCATCGCACCGTTTTGTGCAGTTTATCACTTGTGCTATTTTGCGCATCCCACTGTTTTGTGCAGTTTATCACTCGCGCTATTTTGCGCATTGCACTGTTTTGTGCAGTTTATCAATCGCACGGTTTTGTGCAGTTTACTCTCCCGCTATTTTGCGCATCGCCCCGTTTTGTCCATTTTACACTCGCGCCATTTTGCGCATCGCACCGTTTTGTGCAGTTTACACTCGCGCTATTTTGCGCATCGCACCATTTTGTGCCGTTTATCACTCGCGCTATTTTGCGCGTCGCACTGATTTGTGCAGTTTACACTCGCGCTATTTTGCGCCTCGCACAGTTTTGTGCAGTTTACACTCGGGCTATTTTGCGCATCGCACTGTTTTGTGCAGTTTATCACTCGCGCTATTTTGCGCATCGCACTGTTTTGTGCAGTTTATCACTCGCGCTATTTTGCGCATCGCACTGTTTTGTGCAGTTTACACTCGCGCTATTTTGCGCATCGCCCTGTTTTGTGCAGTTTACACTCGCGCTATTTTGCGCATCGCACTGTTTTGTGCAGTTTACACTCGCCCTATTTTGCGCATCGCACTGTTTTGTGCAGTTTATCACTCGCACGGTTTTGTGCAGTTTACACTCGCGCTATTTTGCGCATCGCACCGTTTTGTGCAGTTTACACTCGCGCTATTTTGCACATCGCACCGTTTTGTGCTGTTTATCACTCGCGCTATTTTGCGCATCGCACCGTTTTGTGCAGTTTATCACTCGCGCTATTTTGCGCATCGCACCGTTTTGTGCAGTTTATGACTCGTGCTATTTTGCGCATCGCACTGTTTTGTGCAGTTTATCACTCGCGCTATTTTGCGCATCGCACTCTTTTGTGCAGTTTACACTCGCCCTATTTTGCGCATCGCACAGTTTTGTACAGTTTATCACTCGCGCTATTTTGCGCATCGCACAGTTTTGTGCAGTTTACACTCGCGATGTTTTGCGCATCGCACTGTTTTGTGAAGTTTGTCACTGGAGCTATTTTGCGCATCGCACCGTTTTGTGCAGTTTGTCACTCGCGCTATTTTGCGCATCCCACTGTTTTGTGCAGTTTATCACTCGCGCTATTTTGCGCATTGCACTGTTTTGTGCAGTTTATCACTCGCACGGTTTTGTGCAGTTTACTCTCGCGCTATTTTGCGCATCGCACCGTTTTGCGCATTTTACACTCGCGCTATTTTGCGCATCGCACCGTTTTGTGCAGTTTACACTCGCGCTATTTTGCGCATCGCACCATTTTGTGCAGTTTATCACTCGCGCTATTTTGCGCGTCACACTGATTTGTGCAGTTTACACTTGCGCTATTTTGCGCCTCGCACTGTTTTGTGCAGTTTACACTCGGGCTATTTTGCGCGTGGCACTGTTTTGCGCAGTTTATCACTCGCGCTATTTTGCACATTGCACTGTCTTGTGCAGTTTATTACACGCGCTATTTTGCGCATCGTACTGTTTTGTGCAGTTTACACTCGCGCTATTTTGCGCATCGCACTGTTCTGTGCAGTTTACACGCGCGCTATTTTGCGCATCGCACTGTTTTGTGCAGTTTACACCACGCTATTTTGCGCATCGCACTGATTTGTGCAGTTTATCACTCGCGCTATTTGGCGCATCGCACTGTTTTGTGCAGTTTATCACGCGCGCTATTTTGCGCATCGCACTGTTTTGTGCAGTTTACACTCGCGCTATTTTGCGGATCGCACTGTTTTGTGCAGTTTATCACTCGCGCTATTTGCCGCATCGCAATGTTTTGTGCAGTTTATCACGCGCGCTATTTTGCGCATCGCACTATTTTGTGCAGTTTACACACGCGCTATTTTGTGCATCGCCCGGTTTTGTGCAGTTTATCACTCGCCCGGTTTTGTGCAGTTTACGCTCACGCTATTTTGCGCATCACACTATTTTGTGCAGTTTACACACGCGCTATTTTGTGCATCGCCCGGTTTTGTGCAGTTTATCACTCGCCCGGTTTTGTGCAGTTTACGCTCACGCTATTTTGCGCATCGCACCGTTCTGTGCAGTTTACACTCGCGCTATTTTGCACATCGCACCGCTTTGTGCAGTTTATCACTCGCGCTATTTTGCGCATCGCACGGTTTTGTGCAGTTTACACTCGCGCTATTTTGCGCATCGCACCGTTTTGCGCAGTTTATCACTCGTGCTATTTTGTGCATCGCACTGTTTTGTGCAGTTTATCACTCGCGCTATTTTGCGCATCGCACGGTTTTATGCAGTTTACACTCGCGCTATTTTGCGCATCGCACCGTTTTGCGCAGTTTATCACTCGCGCTATTTTGCGCATCGCACTGTTTTGTGCAGTTTCCACTCGCGCTATTTTGCGCATCGCACTGTTTTGTGCAGTTTATCACTCGCGCTATTTTGCGCATCGCACTGTTTTGTGCAGCGCACTGTTTTGTGCAGTTTACACTCGCGCTATTTTGCGCATCGCACTGTTTTGTGAAGTTTGTCACTTGCGCTGTTTTGCGCATCGCACTATTTTGTGCAGTTTATCACTCGCTCTGCTTTGCGCATCCCACTGTTTTGTGCAGTTTATCACTCGCGCTATTTTCCGCATTGCACTGTTTTGCGCAGTTTATCACTCGCACGGTTTTGTGCAGTTTACTCTCGCGCTATTTTGCACATCGCACCATTTTGTGCATTTTACACTCGCGTTATTTTGCGCATCGCACCATTTTGTGCAGTTTATCACTCGCGCTATTTTGCGCATCGCACTGTTTTGTGCAGCTTACACTCGCGCTATTTTGCGCATCGCACTCTTTTATGCAGTTTACAGTCGCGCTATTTTGCGCATCACACTGTTTTGAGCAGTTTATCACTCGCGCTATTTTGCGCATCGCACTGTTTTGCGCTGTTTATCACTCGCGCTATTTTGCGCGCCGCACTGTTTTGTGCAGTTTACACTCGCGCTATTTTGCGAATCGCACTGTTTTGTGCAGTTTATCACTCGTGCTATTTTGCGCATCGCACTGTTTTGTGCAGTTGACACTCGCACTATTTTGCGCATCGCACTGTTTTGTGCAGTTCACGCTCGAGCTATGATCCGCATCGCACTGTTTTGTGCAGTTATCACTCGCGCTTTCTTGCGCACCGCACTGTGTTGTGCAGTTTATCACTCGCGCTCTGTTGCGCACCACATTGTTTTGTACAGTTTACACTCGCGCTATTTTTCGCATCGCACTGTCTTGTGCAGTTTATGACTCGCGCTATTTTGCGCATCGCACTATTTTGTGCTGTTGTCACTCGCGCTATGTTGCGCATCGCATTGTTTTGTGCAGTTCACATGCGCCACGTTGCGCATCGCACTGTTTTGTGCTGTTGTCACTCGCTCTATGCTGCGCATCGCACTGTTTTGTGCAGTTCACACTCGTGCTATGTTGCGCATCGCACTGTTTTGTACAGTTTATCACTCCCGCTTTCTTGCGGATAGCACTGTGTTGTGTTGTTTATCACTCGCGCAATTTTGCGCATCACACCGTTTTGTGCAGTTTACACTCGCGCTATGTTCCGCAGCGCACTGTTTTGTGCAGTTGACACTCGCTCTGTTTTGCGCAGTTGACACTCGCTCTGTTTTGCGCATCGCACTGTTTTGTGTAGTTTACACTCGCGGTGTGTTCCGCATCGCCCTGTTTTGTGCAGTTTATCACTCGCACTATGTTGCGCACCGCACTGTTTTGTGCAGTTTACACTCGCGCTATTTTACGCATCGCACTGTCCTGTGCAGTTTATCACTCGCGCTATTTTGCGCATCGCACTGTTTTGTGCAGTTGTCACTCGCGCTATGTTGCGCATCGCACTGTTTCGTGCGGTTCACACTCGTGCTATGTTGCGCATCCTACTGTTTTGTGCAATTTATCACTCGCGGTTTCTTGCGCATCACACTGTGTTGTGAAGTTTATCACTCGCGCTATTTTGCGCATCGCACTGTTTTGTGCAGTTTACACTCGCGCTATTTTCTGCATCGCACTGTTTTGTGCAGTTGGCACTCGCTCTGTTTTGCGCATCACACTGTTTTGTCCAGTTCACACTCGCGCGATGTTGCGCATCGCCCTGTTTTGTGCAGTTTATCACTCGCGCTTTCTTGCGCATCGCACTGTGTTGTGCAGTTTGTCACTCGCGCTATTTTGCGCATCGCACTGTGTTGTGCAGTTTGCACTCACGCTATTTTGCACATCGCACTGTCTTGTGCAGTTCACACTCGCGCTATGTTGCGCATAGCACTGTTTTGTGCTGTTTATCACTCGCGTTTTCTTGCGGATCGCACTATGTTGTGCAGTTTATCACTCGCGCAATTTTGCGCATCGCACTGTTTTGTGCAGTTTACAATCGCTCTATTTTTCGCATCGCACTGTTTTGTGCAGTTTATCACTCGCGCAATTTTGCGCATCGCACTATTTTGTGCAGTTGACACTCGCTCTATTTTGCGCATCGCACTGTTTTGTGCTGTTCAGACTGGCGCTATGTTGCGCATCGCTCTGTTTTGTGCAGTTTATCACTCGTGCTTTCTTGCACATCGCACTGTGTTGTGCAGTTTGTCACTAGCGCTATTTTACGCATCGCACTGTGTTGTGCAGTTTACACTCGGGCTATTTTGCGCGTCGCACTGTCTTATGCAGTTTATCACTCGCGCTATTTTGCGCATCGCACTGTTTTGTGCAGTTTATCACTCGCGCTTTCTTGCGCATCGCACTGTGTCGTGCAGTTTACCACTCGCGCTATTCCGCACATCGCACCGTCTTGTGCAGTTTACACTCGCGCAATTTTGCGCATCGCACTGTTTTGTGCAGATTACACTCGCGACATTTTGCGCATTGCACTGTTTTGTGCAGTTGACACTCGCGCTATTTTGCGTATCGCACTGTTTTGTGCAGTTCACACTCGCGCTGTTTTGCGCACCGCACTGTTTTGTGCAGTTTATCAATCGCGCAATTTTGCGCATCGCACTGTTTTGTGCAGTTTACACTCGCGCTATTTTGCGCATCGTATTGTTTGTGCAGTTGACACTCGCGCTATTTTGCATATCACACAGTTCTGTGCAGTTCACACTCGCGCTATTTTGCGCATCGCACTCTGTCGTGCAGTTTACCACTCGCGCTATTCCGCGCATCGCACTATCTTGTGCAGTTTATCACTCGCGCTATTTTGCGCATCGCACTGTTTTGTGCTGTTGTCACTCGCGCTATGTTGCGCATCGCACTGTTTTGTGCAGTTCACACTCGTGCTATGTTGCGCATCGCACTATTTTGTGCAGTTTACACTCGCGGTTTCTTGCGCATCGCACTGTGTTGTGAAGTTTATCACCCGCGCTATTTTGCGCACCGCACTGTTTTGTGCAGTTTACACTCGCGCTATTTTGCGCATCGCACTGTTTTGTGCAGTTTATCACTCGTGCTATTTTGCGCATCGCACTGTTTTGTGCAGTTGACACTCGCACTATTTTGCGCATCGCACTGTTTTGTGCAGTTCACGCTCGAGCTATGATCCGCATCGCACTGTTTTGTGCAGTTTATCACTCGCGCTTTCTTGCGCACCGCACTGTGTTGTGCAGTTTATCACTCGCGCTCTGTTGCGCACCACATTGTTTTGTACAGTTTACACTCGCGCTATTTTTCGCATCGCACTGTCTTGTGCAGTTTATGACTCGCGCTATTTTGCGCATCGCACTATTTTGTGCTGTTGTCACTCACGCTATGTTGCGCATCGCATTGTTTTGTGCAGTTCACACGCGCCACGTTGCGCATCGCACTGTTTTGTGCTGTTGTCACTCGCGCTATGCTGCGCATCGCACTGTTTTGTGTAGTTCACACTCGCGCTATGTTGCGCATCGCACTGTTTTGTACAGTTTATCACTCGCGCTTTCTTGCGGATAGCACTGTGTTGTGTTGTTTATCACTCGCGCAATTTTGCGCATCACACTGTTTTGTGCATTTTACACTCGCGCTATGTTCCGCATCGCACTGTTTTGTGCAGTTTATCACTCGCATAATTTTGCGCATCGCACTGTTTTGTGCAGTTGACACTCGCTCTGTTCTGCGCATCGCACTGTTTTGTGCAGTTTACACTCGCGCTGTGTTCCGCATCGCCCTGTTTTGTGCAGTTTATCACTCGCGCTATGTTGCGCACCGCACTGTTTTGTGCAGTTTACACTCGCGCTATTTTGCGCATCGCACTGTCCTGTGCAGTTTATCACTCGCGCTATTTTGCGCATCGCACTGTTTTGTGCTGTTGTCACTCGCGCTATGTTGCGCATCGCACTGTTTCCTGCGGTTCACACTCGTGCTATGTTGCGCATCCTACTGTTTTGTGCAATTTATCACTCGCGATTTCTTGCGCATCACACTGTGTTGTGAAGTTTATCACTCGCGCTATTTTGCGCATCGCACTGTTTTGTGCAGTTTACACTCGCGCTATTTTGCGCATCGCACTGTTTTGTGCAGTTGACACTCGCTCTGTTTTGCGCATCGCACTGTTTTGTCCAGTTCACACTCGCGCTATGTTGCGCATCGCCCTGTTTTGTGCAGCTTATCACTCGCGCTTTCTTGCGCATCGCACTGTGCTGTGCAGTTTGTCACTCGCGCTATTTTGCGCATCGCACTGTGTTGTGCAGCTTGCACTCACGCTATTTTGCACATCGCACTGTCTTGTGCAGTTCACACTCGCGCTATGTTGCGCATCGCACTGTTTTGTGCTGTTTATCACTCGCGTTTTCTTGCGGATCGCACTATGTTGTGCAGTTTATCACTCGCGCAATTTGGCGCATCGCACTGTTTTGTGCAGTTTACAATCGCTCTATTTTTCGCATCGCACTGTTTTGTGCAGTTTATCACTCGCGCAATTTTGCGCATCGCGCTATTTTGTGCAGTTGACACTCGCTCTATTTTGCGCATCGCACTGTTTTGTGCTGTTCACACTCGCGTTATGTTGCGCATCGCACTGTTTTGTGCAATTTATCACTCGTGCTTTCTTGCACATCGCACTGTGTTGTGCAGTTTGTCACTCGCGCTATTTTGCGCATCGCAATGTGTTGTGCAGTTTACACTCGGGCTATTTTGCGCGTCGCACTGTCTTATGCAGTTTATCACTCGCGCTATTTTACGCATCGCACTGTTTTGTGCAGTTTATCACTCGCGCTTTGTTGCGCATCGCACTGTGTCGTGCAGTTTACTACTCGCGCTATTCCGCGCATCGCACCGTCTTGTACAGTTTACACTGGCGCAATTTTGCGCATCGCACTGTTTTGTGCAGATTACACTCGCGACATTTTGCGCATTGCACTGTTTTGTGCAGTTGACACTCGCGCTATTTTGCGTATCGCACTATTTTGTGCAGTTCACACTCGCGCTGTTTTGCGCATCGCACTGTTTTGTGCAGTTTATCAATCGCGCAATTTTGCGCATCGCACTGTTTTGTGCAGTTTACACTCGCGCTGTTTTGCGCATCGCATTGTTTTGTGCAGTTGACACTCGCGCTATTTTGCATATCGCACTGTTTTGTGCAGTTCACACTCGCGCTATTTTGCGCATGGCACTGTGTCGTGCAGTTTACCACTCGCGCTATTCCGCGCATCGCACTGTCTTGTGCAGTTTATCACTCGCACTATTTTGCGCATCGCACTGTTTTGTGCTGTTGTCACTCGCGCTATGTTGCGCATCGCACTGTTTTGTGCAGTTCACACTCGTGCTATGTTGCGCATCGCACTGTTTTGTGCAGTTTACACTCGCGGTTTCTTGCGCATCGCACTGTGTTGTGAAGTTTATCACCCGCGCTATTTTGCGCACCGCACTGTTTTGTGCAGTTTACACTCGCGCTATTTTGCGCATCGCACTGTTTTGTGCAGTTTATCACTCGTGCTATTTTGCGCATCGCACTGTTTTGTGCAGTTGACACTCGCACTATTTTGCGCATCGCACTGTTTTGTGCAGTTCACGCTCGAGCTATGATTCGCATCGCACTGTTTTGTGCAGTTTATCACTCGCGCTTTCTTGCGCACCGCACTGTGTTGTGCAGTTTATCACTCGCGCTCTGTTGCGCACCACATTGTTTTGTACAGTTTACACTCGCGCTATTTTTCGCATCGCACTGTCTTGTGCAGTTTATGACTCGCGCTATTTTGCGCATCGCACTATTTTGTGCTGTTGTCACTCGCGCTATGTTGCGCATCGCATTGTTTTGTGCAGTTCACACGCGCCACGTTGCGCATCGCACTGTTTTGTGCTGTTGTCACTCGCGCTATGCTGCGCATCGCACTGTTTTGTGTAGTTCACACTCGCGCTATGTTGCGCATCGCACTGTTTTGTACAGTTTATCACTCGCGCTTTCTTGCGGATCGCACTGTGTTGTGTTGTTTATCACTCGCGCAATTTTGCGCATCACACTGTTTTGTGCAGTTTACACTCGCGCTATTTTCAGCATCGCATTGTTTTGTGCAGTTTATCACTCGCGCAATTTTGCGCATCGCACTGTTTTGTGCAGTTGACACTCGCTCTGTTCTGCGCATCGCACTGTTTTGTGCAGTTTACACTCGCGCTGTGTTCCGCATCGTCCTGTTTTGTGCAGTTTATCACTCGCGCTATGTTGCGCACCGCACTGTTTTGTGCAGTTTACACACTGCGCTATTTCGCGCATCGCACTGTCCTGTGCAGTTTATCACTCGCGCTATTTTGCGCATCGCACTGTTTTGTGCTGTTGTCACTCGCGCTATGTTGCGCATCGCACTGTTTCGTGCGGTCCACACTCGTGCTATGTTGCGCATCCTACTGTTTTGTGCAATTTATCACTCGCGGTTTCTTGTGCATCACACTGTGTTGTGAAGTTTATCACTTGCGCTATTTTGCGCATCGCACTGTTTTGTGCAGTTTACACTCGCGCTATTTTGCGCATCGCACTGTTTTGTGCAGTTGACACTCGCTCTGTTTTGCGCATCGCACTGTTTTGTCCAGTTCACACTCGCGCTATGTTGCGCATCGCCCTGTTTTGTGCAGTTTATCACTGCGCTTTCTGCGCATCGCACTGTGTTGTGCAGTTTGTCACTCGTGCTATTTTGCGCATCGCACTGTGTTGTGCAGTTTGCACTCACGCTATTTTGCACATCGCACTGTCTTGTGCAGTTCACACTCGCGCTATGTTGCGCATCGCACTGTTTTGTGCTGTTTATCACTCGCGTTTTCTTGCGGATCGCACTATGTTGTGCAGTTTATCACTCGCGCAATTTTGCGCATCGCACTGTTTTGTGCAGTTTATCACTCGCGCAATTTTGCTCATCGCACTATTTTGTGCAGTTGACACTCGCTCTATTTTGCGCATCGCAATGTTTTGTGCTGTTCACACTCGCGCTATGTTGCGCATCGCACTGTTTTGTGCAGTTTATCACTCGTGCTTTCTTGCACATCGCACTGTGTTGCGCAGTTTGTCACTCGTGCTATTTTGTGCATCGCACTGTGTTGCCCTGTTTACACTCGGGCTATTTTGCGCGTCGCACTGTCTTATGCAGTTTATCACTCGCGCTATTTTGCGCATCGCACTGTGTTGTGCAGTTTACACTCGGGCTATTTTGCGCGTCGCACTGTCTTATGCAGTTTATCACTCGCGCTATTTTGCGCATCGCACTGTTTTGTGCAGTTTATCACTCGCGCTTTCTTGCGCATCGCACTGTGTCGTGCAGTTTACCACTCGCGCTATTCCGCGCATCGCACCGTCTTGTGCAGTTTACACTCGCGCAATTTTGCGCATCGCACTGTTTTGTGCAGATTACACTCGCGACATTTTGCGCCTTGCACTGTTTTGTGCAGTTGACACTCGCGCTGTTTTGCGTATCGCACTGTTTTGTGCAGTTCACACTCGCACTATTTTGCGCATCGCACTGTTTTGTGCAGTTTATCAATCGCGCAATTTTGCGCATCGCACTGTTTTGTGCAGTTTATCAATCGCGCAATTTTGCACATCGCACTGTTTTGTGCAGTTTACACTCTCGCTGTTTTGCGCATCGCATTGTTTTGTGCAGTTGACACTCGCGCTATTTTGCATATCGCACTATTTTGTGCAGTTCACAGTCGCGCTATTTTGCGCATCGCACTGTGTTGTACAGTTTACCACTCGCGCTATTCCGCGCATCGCACTGTCTTGTGCAGTTTATCACTCGCGCTATTTTCCGCATCGCACTGTTTTGTGCTATTGTCACTCGGGCTATGTTGCGCATCGCACTGTTTTGTGCAGTTCACACTCGTGCTATGTTGCGCATCGTACTGTTTTGTGCAGTTTACACTCGCGGTTTCTTGCGCATCGCACTATGTTGTGAAGTTTATCACCCGCGCTATTTTGCGCACCGCACTGTTTTGTGCAGTTTACACTCGCGCTATTTTGCGCATCGCACTGTTTTGTGCAGTTTATCACTCGTGCTATTTTGCGCATCGCACTGTTTTGTGCAGTTCACGCTCGAGCTATGATCCGCATCGCACTGTTTTGTGCAGTTTATCACTCGCGCTTTCTTGCGCACCGCACTGTGTTGTGCAGTTTATCACTCGCGCTCTGTTGCGCACCACATTGTTTTGTACAGTTACACTCGCGCTATTTTTCGCATCGCACTGTCTTGTGCAGTTATGACTCGCGCTATTTTGCGCATCGCACTATTTTGTGCTGTTGTCACTCGCGCTATGTTGCGCATCGCATTGTTTTGTGCAGTTCACACGCGCCACGTTGCGCATCGCACTATTTTGTGCTGTTGTCACTCGCGCTATGCTGCGCATCGCACTGTTTTGTGTAGTTCACACTCGCGCTATGTTGCGCATCGCACTATTTTGTACAGTTTATCACTCGCGCTTTCTTGCGGATCGCACTGTGTTGTGTTGTTTATCACTCGCGCAATTTTGCGCATCACACTGTTTTGTGCAGTTTACACTTGCGCTATTTTCCGCATCGCACTATTTTGTGCAGTTTATCACTCGCGCAATTTTGCGCATCGCACTGTTTTGTGCAGTTGACACTCGCTTTGTTTTGCGCATCGCACTGTTTTGTGCAGTTGACACTCGCTCTGTTTTGCGCATCGCACTGTTTTGTGCAGTTTACACTCGCGCTGTGTTCCGCATTGCCCTATTTTGTGCAGTTTATGACTCGCGCTATGTTGCGCACCGCACTGTTTTGTGCAGTTTACACTCGCGCTATTTTCCGCATCGCACTGTTTTGTGCAGTTTATCACTCGTGCTATTTTGCGCATCGCACTGTTTTGTGCAGTTGACACTCGCGCTATTTTGCGCATCGCACTGTTTTGTGCAGTTTATCACTCGCGCTTTCTTGCGCATTGCACTGTGTCGTGCTGTTTACCAGTCGCGCTATTTCGCGCATCGCACTGTTTTGTGCAGTTTACGCTCGCGCTATTTTGCGCATCGCACTGTTTTGTGCAGTTGACCCTTGCGCTATGTTGCGCATCGCACTGTTTTGTGCAGTTTATCACTCGCGCTTTCTTGCGGATCGCACTATATTGTGCAGTTTATCACTCGCGCAATTTTGCGCATCGCACTGTTTTGTGCAGTTTACAATCGCTCTATTTTTTGCATCGTACTGTTTTGTGCAGTTTATCACTCGCGCAATTTTGCGCATCGCACTATTTTGTGCAGTTGACACTCGCTCTATTTTGCGCATCGCACTGTTTTGTGCTGTTCACACTCGCGCTATGTTGCGCATCGCACTGTTTTGTGCAGTTTATCACTCGCGCTTTCTTGCGCATCGCACTGTGTTGTGCAGTTTGTCACTCGCGCAATTTTGTGCTTCGCACTGTGTTGTACAGTTTGCGCTCACGCTATTTTACGCATCGCACTGTTTTGTGCCGTTTACACTCGCGCTATTTTGCGTATCGCACTGTTTTGTGCAGTTTATCACTCGCGCTCTTTTGCGCATCGCATTGTTTTGTGCAGCTTATCACTCGCGCTATTTTGCGCATCGCACTGTTTTGTGCAGCTTATCACTCACGCTATTTTGCCCATCGCACTGTATTGTGCAGTTTACCACTCGCGCTATTTTGCTCATCGCACTGTTTTGTGCAATTGATACTCTCGCTATTTTGCGCATCGCACTGTTTTGTGCAGTTCACACTCGCGCTATGTTGCGCATCGCATTGTTTTGTGCAGTTTATCACTCGCGCTTTCTTGCGCATCGCACTGTGTTGTGCAGTTTATCACTCATGCTATGTTGCGCACCGCACTGTTTTGTACAGTTTACACTCGCGCTATTTTGCGCTTCGCACTGTCTTGTGCAGTTTATCACTCGCGCTATTTTGCGCATCGCACTGTTTTGTGCTGTTGTCACTCGCGCTATGTTGCGCATTGCACTGTTTTGTGCGGTTCACACTCGCGCTATTTTCCGCATCGCACTGTTTTGTGCAGTTTACACTCGCGCTATTTTCCGCATCGCACTGTTTTGTGCAGTTGACACTCGCCCTGTTTTGCGCATCGCACTGTTTTATGCAGTACACACTCGTGCTATGTTGCGCATCGCCCTGTTTTGTGCAGTTTATCACTCGCGCTTTCTTGCGCAACGCACTGTGTTGTGCAGTTTGTCACTCGCGCTATTTTGCGCATCGCACTGTGTTGTGCAGTTTGCACTCCCGCTATTTTGCGCATCGCACTGTTTTGTGCTGTTGTCGCTCACGCTATGTTGCACATCGCACTGTTTTGTGCAGTTCACACTCACGCTATGTTGCGCATCGCACTGTTTTGTGCAGTTTATCACTTGCGCTTTCTTGCGGATTGCACTATGTTATGCAGTTTATCACTCGCGCAATTTTGCGCATCGCACTGTTTTGTGCAGTTTACAATCGCGCTATTTTCCGCATCGCACTATTTTGTGCAGTTTATCACTCGCGCAATTTTGCGCATCGCACTATTTTGTGCAGTTGACACTCGCTCTATTTTGCATATCGCACAGTTTTGTGCAGTTCACACTTGCGCTATGTTGCGCATCGCACTGTTTTGTCCAGTTTATCACTCGTGCTTTCTCACGCATCGCACTGTGTTGTGCAGTTTGTCACTCGCGCTATTTTGTGCATCGCACTGTGTTGTGCAGTTTGCACTCACGCTATTTTACGCATCGCACTGTTTTGTGCCGTTTACACTCGCGCTATTTTGCGCATCGCACTGTTTTGTGCAGTTTATCACTCGCGCTCTTTTGGGCATCTCACTGTTTTGTGCAGCTTATCACTCGCGCTATTTTGCGCATCGCACTGTTTTGTGCAGCTTATCACTCGCGCTATTTTGCCCATCGCACTGTTTTGTGCAGTTTACCACTCGCGTTATTTTGCGCATTGCATTGTTTTGTGCAGTTGATACTCTCGCTATTTTGCGCATCGCATTGTTTTGTGCAGTTCACACTCGCGCTGTGTTGGGCATCGCACTGTTTTGTGCAGTTTATCATTCGCGCTTTCTTGCGCATCGCACTGTGTTGTGCAGTTTGTCACTCGCGCTATTTTGTGCATCGCACTGTGTTGTGCAGTTTGCGCTCACGCTATTTTGCGCATCGCACTGTTTTGTGCGTTTACACTCGCGCTATTTTGCGCATCGCACTGTTTTGTGCAATTTATCACTCGCGCTCTTTTCGGCATCGCACGGTTTTGTGCAGCTTATCACTCGCGCTATTTTGCGCTTCGCACTGTTTTGTGCAGCTTATCACTCGCGCTACTTTGCCCATCGCACTGTTTTGTGCAGTTTACCACTCACGTTATTTTGCGCATCGCACTGTTTTGTGCAGTTGATACTCTCGCTATTTTGCGCATCGCACTGTTTTGTGCAGTTCACACTCGCGCTATGTTGGGCATCGCACTGTTTTGTGCAGTTTATCACTCGCGCTTTCTTGCGCATCGCACCGTGTTGTGCAGTTTATCACTCACGCTATGCTGCGCACCGCACTGTTTTCCGCAGTTTACACTCGCACTATTTTGCGCATCGCACTGTCTTGTGCAGTTTATCACTCCCGCCATTTTGCGCATCGAACTGTTTTGTGCTGTTGTCACTCGCGCTATGTTGCGCATCACACTGTTTTGTGCGGTTGACACTTGTGCTATGTTGCGCATCCTACTGTTTTGTGCAATTTATCGCTCGCGGTTTCTTGCGCATCGCACTGTGTTGTGAAGTTCATCACTCGCGCTATTTTGTGCATCGCACTGTTTTGTGCAGTTTACACTCGCGCTATTTTCCGCATCGCACTGTTTTGTGCAGTTTATCACTCGCGCTATTTTGCGCATCGCACTGTTTTGTGCAGTTGACACTCGCGCTATTTTGCGCATCGCACTGTTTTGTGCAGTTTATCACTCGCGCTTTCTTGCGCATTGCACTGTGTCGTGCTGTTTACCAGTCGCGCTATTTCGCGCATCGCACTATCTAGTGCAGTTTACACTCGCGCTATTTTGCGCATCGCACTGTTTTGTGCAGTTTACGCTCGCGCTATTTTGCGCATCGCACTGTTTTGTGCAGTTGACCCTTGCGCTATGTTGCGCATCGCACTGTTTTGTGCAGTTTATCACTCGCGCTTTCTTGCGCATTGCACTGTGTCGTGCAGTTTACCACTCGCGCTATTTCGCGCATCGCACTATCTAGTGCAGTTTACACTCGCGCTATTTTGCGCATCGCCCTGTTTTGTGCAGTTTACGCTCGCGCTATTTTGCGCATCGCACTGTTTTGTGCAGTTGACCCTCGCGCAATTTTGTGCATCGCACTGTTTTGTGCAGTTCACACTCGCACTATTTTGCGCATCGCACAGTTTTGTGCAGTTTATCACACGCGCTATTTTGCACATCGCACTGTTTTATGCAGTTCACGCTCGCGCTATGTTGTGCATCGCATTGTTTTGTGCTGTCATTCGTGCTTTCTTGCGCATCGCACTGTGTTGTGCAGTTTATCACTCGTGCTATGTTGCGCACCGCACTGTTTTGTGCAGTTCACACTCGCGCTATTTTGCGCATCGCACTGTCTTGTGCAGTTTATCACTCACGCTATTTTGCGCATCGCACTGTTTTGTGCTGTTGTCACTCGCGTCGCACTGTTTTGTGCAGTTCACACTCGCGGTACGTTGCGTATCGCACTGTTTTGTGCAGTTTATCACTCGCGCTTTCTTGCGCATCGCACTGTGTTGTGCAGTTTATCACTCGCGCTATTCTGCGCATCGCACTGTTTTGTGCAGTTGACACTCGCGCTATTTTGCGCATCGCACTGTTTTGTGTAGTTCACACTCGCGCTATGTTGCGCATCGCACTGTTTTGTGCAGTTTATCACTCGCGCTTTCTTGCGCATCGCACTGTGTTATGCAGTTTGTCACTCGCGCTATTTTGCGCATCGCACTGTGTTGTGCAGTTTGCGCTCCTGCTATTTTGCGCCTCGCACTGTTTTGTGCTGTTGTCAACCGCGCTATGTTGCGCATCGCACTGTTTTATGCTGTTCACACTCGCGGTATGTTGCGCATCGCACTGTTTTGTGCAGTTTATCACTCGCGCTCTTTTGGGCATCTCACTGTTTTGTACAGCTTATCACTCGCGCTATTTTGCGCATCGCACTGTTTTGTGCAGCTTATCACTCGCGCTATTTTGCCCATCGCACTGTTTTGTGCAGTTTACCACTCGCGTTATTTTGCGCATTGCATTGTTTTGTGCAGTTGATACTCTCGCTATTTTGCGCATCGCATTGTTTTGTGCAGTTCACACTCGCGCTGTGTTGGGCATCGCACTGTTTTGTGCAGTTTATCATTCGCGCTTTCTTGCGCATCGCACTGTGTTGTGCAGTTTGTCACTCGCGCTATTTTGTGCATCGCACTGTGTTGTGCAGTTTGCGCTCACGCTATTTTGCGCATCGCACTGTTTTGTGCCGTTTACACTCGCGCTATTTTGCGCATCGCACTGTTTTGTGCAATTTATCACTCGCGCTCTTTTCGGCATCGCACGGTTTTGTGCAGCTTATCACTCGCGCTATTTTGCGCTTCGCACTGTTTTGTGCAGCTTATCACTCGCGCTATTTTGCCCATCGCACTGTTTTGTGCAGTTTACCACTCACGTTATTTTGCGCATCGCACTGTTTTGTGCAGTTTACACTCGCGCTATTTTGCGCATCGCACTGTTTTGTGCAATTTATCACTCGCGCTCTTTTCGGCATCGCACGGTTTTGTGCAGCTTATCACTCGCGCTATTTTGCGCTTCGCACTGTTTTGTGCAGCTTATCACTCGCGCTATTTTGCCCATCGCACTGTTTTGTGCAGTTTACCACTCACGTTATTTTGCGCATCGCACTGTTTTGTGCAGTTGATACTCTCGCTATTTTGCGCATCGCACTGTTTTGTGCAGTTCACACTCGCGCTATGTTGGGCATCGCACTGTTTTGTGCAGTTTATCACTCGCGCTTTCTTGCGCATCGCACCGTGTTGTGCAGTTTGTCACTCACGCTATGCTGCGCACCGCACTGTTTTCCGCAGTTTACACTCGCACTATTTTGCGCATCGCACTGTCTTGTGCAGTTTATCACTCCCGCCATTTTGCGCATCGAACTGTTTTGTGCTGTTGTCACTCGCGCTATGTTGCGCATCGCACTGTTTTGTGCGGTTGACACTTGTGCGATGTTGCGCATCCTACTGTTTTGTGCAATTTATCGCTCGCGGTTTCTTACGCATCGCACTGTGTTGTGAAGTTCATCACTCGCGCTATTTTGTGCATCGCACTGTTTTGTGCAGTTTACACTCGCGCTATTTTCCGCATCGCACTGTTTTGTGCAGTTTATCACTCGTGCTATTTTGCGCATCGCACTGTTTTGTGCAGTTGACACTCGCGCTATTTTGCGCATCGCATGTTTTGTGCAGTTTATCACTCGCGCTTTCTTGCGCATTGCACTGTGTCGTGCTGTTTACCAGTCGCGCTATTTCGCGCATCGCACTATCTAGTGCAGTTTACACTCGCGCTATTTTGCGCATCGCACTGTTTGTGCAGTTTACGCTCGCGCTATTTTGTGCATCGCACTGTTTTGTGCAGTTGACCCTTGCGCTATGTTGCGCATCGCACTGTTTTGTGCAGTTTATCACTCGCGCTTTCTTGCGCATTGCACTGTGTCGTGCAGTTTACACTCGCGCTATTTTGCGCATCGCACTATCTAGTGCAGTTTACACTCGCGCTATTTTGCGCATCGCCCTGTTTTGTGCAGTTTACGCTCGCGCTATTTTGCGCATCGCACTGTTTTGTGCAGTTGACCCTCGCGCAATTTTGCGCATCGCACTGTTTTGTGCAGTTCACACTCGCACTATTTTGCGCATTGCACAGTTTTGTGCAGTTTATCACACGCGCTATTTTGCACATCGCACTATTTTATGCAGTTCACGCTCGCGCTATGTTGTGCATCGCATTGTTTTGTGCTGTCACTCGTGCTTTCTTGCGCATCGCACTGTGTTGTGCAGTTTATCACTCGTGCTATGTTGCGCACCGCACTGTTTTGTGCAGTTTACACTCGCGCTATTTTGCGCATCACACTGTCTTGTGCAGTTTATCACTCGCGCTATTTTGCGCATCGCACTGTTTTGTACTGTTGTCACTCGAGCTATGTTGCGCATCGCCCTGTTTTGTGCAGTTCACACTTGCGCTATGTTGCACATCGCACTGTTTTGTGTAGTTTATCACTCGCGCTTTCTTGCGCATCGCATTGTGTTGTGCAGTTTATCACCCGTGCTATTTTGCGCATCGCACTGTTTTGTGCAGTTTACACTCGCGCTATTTTTCGTGTCGCACTGTTTTGTGAAGTTTATTACTTGCGCTATTTTGCGCATCACACTGTTTTGTGCAGCCAACACTCGCGCTATGTTGCGCATCGCACGGTTTTGTGCAGTTCACACTCGCGCTATGTTGCGCATCGCACTGTTTTGTGCAATTTATCACTCACGCTGTTTTGCGCATGGCACTTTTTTCTTCAGTTTACACTCGGGCCCTTTTCCGCATCGCACTGTTTTGTGCAGTTTATCACCCGCGCTATTTTGCGCATCGTACTGTTTTGTGCAGTTTACCGCTCGCGCTATTTTGCGCATCGCACTATTTTCTGCAGTTGAAACTCGCTCTATTTTGCGCATCGCACTGTTTTGTGCAGTTCACACTCGCGCTATGTTGCGCAGCGCACTGTTTTGTACAGTTTATCACTCGCGCTTTCTTGCACATCGCACTGTGTTGTGCAGTTTATCACTCGCGCTGCGTTGCGCACCGCGCTGTTTTGTGCAGTTTACACTCGCGCTATTTTGCGCATCGCACTGTCTTGTGCAGTTTATCACTCACGCTACTTTGCGCATCGCACTGTTTTGTGCTGTTGTCACTCGCGTCGCACTGTTTTGTGCAGTTCACACTCGCGGTACGTTGCGCATCGCACTGTTTTGTGCAGTTTATCACTCGCGCTTTCTTGCGCATCGCACTGTGTTGTGCAGTTTATCACTCGCGCTATTCTGCGCATCGCACTGTTTTGTGCAGTTTATCACTCGCGCTTTCTTGCGCATCGCACTGTGTTATGCAGTTTGTCACTCGCGCTATTTTGCGCATCGCACTGTGTTGTGCAGTTTGCACTCCTGCTATTTTGCGCCTCGCACTGTTTTGTGCTGTTGTCACCCGCGCTATGTTGCGCATCGCACTGTTTTGTGCTGTTCACACTCGCGGTATGTTGCGCATCGCACTGTTTTGTGCAGTTTATCACTCGCACTTTCTTGCGCGTCGCACTGTGTCGTGCAGTTTATCACTCACGCTATTTCGCACATTGCACTGTCTTGTGCAGTCTACACTCGCGCATCGCACTGTTTTGTGCAGTTTAGACTCGCGCTATTTTGCGCTTCGCACAAACCTATTTTGTGCAGTTTATCACTCGCGCTATTTTGCGCATCCCACTGTTTTGTGCAGTTGACACACGCGCTATGTTGCGCACCGTACTGTTTTGTGCAGTTCACACTCACGCTTTGTTGCGCATTGCACTCTTTTGTGCAGTTTATCACTCGCACTTTCTTGCGCAACGCACTGTGTTGTGCAGTTCATCACTCGCGCTATTTCGCGCGTCGCACTATCTTCTGCAGTTTACAGTCGCGCTGTTTTGCGCATCGCACTGTTTTGTGCAGTTTACACTCGTGCTCTTTTGCGGGTCGCACTGTTTTCTGCAGTTTATCACTCGCGCTATTTTGCGCATCGCACTGTTTTTTGCAGTTTACCACTCGCGCTATTTTGCGCATCGCACTGTTTTATGCAGTTCACACTCACGCTATGTTGCGCATCGCACTGTTTTGTGTAGTTTATCACTCGTACTTTCTTGCGTGTCGCACTATTTTCTGCAGTTGGCACTCGCGCTATTTTTCGCATCGCACTGTTTTGTGTAGTTCACACTCGCGCTACGTTGCGCATCGCACTGTTTTGTGCAGTTTATGACTGGCGCTTTCTTGCACATCGCACGGCATTGTGCAGTTTATCACTCACGCTATGTTGCGCACCGCACTGTTTTGTGCAGTTTTGACTCGCACTATTTTGCGCATCGCACTGTTTTGTG
Organism: Camellia japonica; assembly: GCA_030407325.1. Classification (NCBI taxonomy): domain Eukaryota; kingdom Viridiplantae; phylum Streptophyta; class Magnoliopsida; order Ericales; family Theaceae; genus Camellia; species Camellia japonica. The sequence continues at coordinate 196,891 of JAPPVO010006251.1, read as the reverse complement.
CTGTTGTCACTCGCGCTATGTTGCGCGTCGCACTGTTTTGTGCAATTCACACTCGCGGTATGTTGCGCATCGCACTGTTTTGTGCAGTTTATCACTCGCACTTTCTTGCGCATCGCACTGTGTTGTGCAGTTTATCACTCGCGCTATTTTGCGCATCGCACTGTTTTGTGCAGTTTATCACTCGCGCTGTTTTGCGCATCGCACTGTTTTGTGCAGTTCACACTCGCGCTATGTTGCGCATCGCACTGTTTTGTGCAGTTTATCACTCACGCTTTCTTGCACATCGCACTGTGTTGTGCAGTTTATCACTCGCGCTATGTTGCGCATCGCACTGTTTTGTGCAGTTTACACTCGCGCTATTTTGCGCATCGCACTGTTTTGTGCTGTTGACACTCGCGCTATGTTGCGCATCGCACTGTTTTGTGTAGTTCACACTCGCGCTACGTTGCCCATCGCACTGTTTTGTGCAGTTTATCATTGGCGCTTTCTTGCACATCGCACGGCATTGTGCAGTTTATCACTCACGCTATGTTGCGCACCGCACTGTTTTGTGCAGTTTTGACTCGCACTATTTTGCGCATCGCACTGTTTTGTGCTGTTATCACTCGCGCTATTTTGCGCATCGCACTGTTTTGTGCAGTTTATCACTGGCGCTGTTTTGCACATCGCACTGTTTTGTGCAGTTCACACTCGCGCTATGTTGCGCATCGCACTGTTTTGTGCAGTTTATCACTCACGCTTTCTTGCACATCGCACTGTGTTGTGCAGTTTATCACTCGCGCTATGTTGCGCACCGCACTGTTTTGTGCAGTTTACACTCGCGCTATTTTGCGCATCGCACTGTTTTGTGCTGTTGTCACTCGCGCTATGTTGCGCGTCGCACTGTTTTGTGTAGTTCACACTCGCGGTATGTTGCGCATCGCACTGTTTTGGGCAGTTTATCACTCGCACTTTCTTGCGCATTGCACTGTGTCGTGCAATTTATCACTCGCGCTATTTTGCGCATCGCACTGTTTTGTGCAGTTTATCACTCGCGCTATTTTGCGCATCGCACTGTTTTGTGCAGTTCACACTCACGCTATGTTGCGCATCGCACTGTTTTGTGTATTTTATCACTCGCACTTTCTTGCGTGTCGCACTGTGTCGTGCAGTTTATCACTCACGCTATTTCGCACATTGCACTGTCTTGTGCAGTTTACACTCGCGCTATTTTTGCGCGTCGCACTGTTTTGTGCAGTTTACACTCGCGCTATTTTGTGCATCGCAAAAACCTATTTTGTGCAGTTTATTACTCGTGCTATTTTGCGCATCGCACTGTTTTGTGCAGTTGACACACGCGCTATGTTGCGCATGGCACTCTTTTGTGCAGTTTATCACTCGCACTTTCTTGCGCATCGCACTGTGTTGTACAGTTCATCACTCGCACTATTTCGCGCATCGCACTGTCATTTGCAGTTTACACTCGCGCTGTTTTGCGCATCGCACTGTTTTGTGCAGTTTACACTCGTGCTCTTTTGCGCATCGCATTGTTTTGTGCAGTTTACACACGCGCTCTTTTACGCATTGCACTGTTTTGTGCAGTTTGTCACTCGCTATTCTGCACATCGCACTGTTTTGTGCAGTTTACCACCCGCGCTATTTTGCGCATCACACTGTTTTGTGCAATTGACACTCGCGCTATGTTGTGCATCGCACTGTTTTGTGCAGTTTATCACTCGTGCTTTCTTGCGCATCGCACTGTGTTGTGCAGTTTATCACTCGCGCTATGTTGCGTACCGCACTGTTTTGTGCAGTTTACACTCGCGCTATTTTCTGCATAGCACTGTCTTGTGCAGTTTATCACTCCGCTATTTTGCGCATCGCACTGTTTTCTACTGATGTCACTCGAGCTATGTTGCGCATCGCAGTGTTTTGTGTAGTTCACACTCGCGCTATGTTGCGCATCGCACTGTTTTGTGCAGTTTATCACTCGCGCTTTCTTGCGGATCGCATTGTGTTGTGCAGTTTCTCACCCGTGCTATTTTGCACATCGCACTGTTTTGTGCAATTTACACTCGCGCTGTTTTGCGCATCGCACTGTCTTGTGCAGTTTATGACTTGCGCTATTTTGCGCATCGCACTGTTTTCTACTGTTGTCACTCGAGCTATGTTGCGCAGCGCACTGTTTTGTGCAGTTCACACTTGCGCTATGTTGCGCATCGCACTATTTTGTGCAGTTTATCACTCGCGCTTTCTTGCGCATCGCATTGTGTTGTGCAGTTTATCACCCGTGCTATTTTGCGCATCGCACTGTTTTGTGCAGTTTACACTCGCGCTATTTTTCGTGCCGCACTGTTTTGTGAAGTTTATTACTCGCGCTATTTTGCGCATCACACTGTTTTGTGCAGTCAACACTCGCGCTATTGTGCGCATCGCACTGTTTTGTGCAGTTCACACTCGCCCTATGTTGCGCATCGCACTGTTTTGTGCAGTTCACACTCACGCTTTGTTGCGCATTGCACTCTTTTGTGCAGTTTATCACTTGCACTTTCTTGCGCATCGCACTGTGTTGTGCAGTTCATCACTCACGCTATTTCGCGCGTCGCTCTGTCTTCTGCAGTTTACACTCGCGCTGTTTTGCGCATCGCACTGTTTTGTGCAGTTTACACTCGTGCTCTTTTGCGCGTCGCACTGTTTTGTGCAGTTTATCACTCGCACTATTTTGCGCATCTCACTGTTTTGTGCAGTTTCCCACTCGCGTTATTTTGCGCATCGCACTGTTTTGTGCAGTTCACACTCGCGCTATGTTGCGCATCGCACTATTTTGTGTAGTTTATCACTCGTACTTTCTTGCGTGTCGCACTATTTTCTGCAGTTGGCACTCGCGCTATTTTACGCATCGCACTGTTTTGTGCAGTTCACACTCGCGCTATGTTGCGCATCGCACTGTTTTGTGCAATTTATCACTCGCGCTTTCTTGCACATCGCACTGCGTTGTGCAGTTTATCACTCGCGCTATGTTGCGCACCGCACTGTTTTGTGCAGTTTACACTCACGCTATTTTGCGCATCGCACTGTTTTGTGCTGTTGTCACTCGCGCTATGTTGCGCGTCGCACTGTTTTGTGCAGTTCAAACTCGCGGTATGTTGCGCATCGCACTGTTTTGTGCAGTTTATCACTCGCACTTTCTTGCACATCGCACTGTGTTGTGCAGTTTATCACTCGCGCTATTTTGCGCATCGCATTGTTTTGTGCAGTTTATCACTGGTGCTGTTTTGTGCATCGCACTGTTTTGTGCAGTTCACACTCGCGCTGTTTTGCGCATCGCACTGTTTTGTGCAGTTTACACTCGTGCTCTTTTGCGCATCGCATTGTTTTGTGCAGTTTACACTCGCGCACTTTTGCGCATCGCACTGTTTTGTGCAGTTTATCACTCGCTATTCTGCGCATCGCACTGTTTTGTGCAGTTTACCACTCGCGCTATTTTACGTATCGCACTGTTTTGTGCTGTTCACACTCGCGCTATGTTGCGCATCGCACTGTTTTGTGCAGTTTATCACTCACACTTTCTTGCGCGTCGCACTGTCTCGTGCAGTTTATCACTCACGCTATTTCGCACATTGCACTGTCTTGTGCAGTTTACACTCGCGCTATTTTGCGCATCGCACAAACCTATTTTGTGCAGTTTATCACTCGCGCTATTTGGCGCATCGCACTGTTTTGTGCAGTTCACACTCACGCTTTGTTGCGCATTGCACTCTTTTGTGCAGTTTATCACTCGCACTTTCTTGCGCATCGCACTGTGTTGTGCAGTTCATCACTGGCGCTATTTCGCGCATCGCACTGTCTTCTGCAGTTTACACTCGCGCTGTTTTGCGCATCGCACTGTTTTGTGCAGTTTACACTCGTGCCCTTTTGCGCATCGCATTGTTTTGTGCAGTTTACACTCGCGCTCTTTTGCTCGTCGCGCTCTTTTGTGTAGTTTATCACTTGCGCTATTTTGCGCATCGCACTGTTTTGTGCAGTTAACCAATCGCGCTATTTTGCGCATCGCACTGTTTTGTGTAGTTTACCACTCGCGCTTTCTTGCGCATCGCACTGTGTTGGGAAGTTTCTCACTCGCGCAATTTTGTGCACCGCTTTGTTTTGCGCAGTTTACACTCGCGCTATTTTCCGCATCGCACTGTTTTGTGCAGTTTATCACTGGCGCTATTTTGCGCATCGTACTGTTTTGTGCAGTTGACACCCGCGCTATTTTGTGCATCGCACTGTTTTGTGCAGTTTATCACTCGCGCTTTCTCGCACATCACACTGTGTTGTGCAGTTTGTCACTCGCGCTATTTTGCGCATCGCACTGTGTTATGCAGTTTATCACTCGCGCTATTTTGTGCATTGCACTGTTTTGTGCAGTTGACACTCACGCTATGTTGCGCATCGCACTGTTTTGTGCAGTTTATCACTCGCGCTTTCTTGCGCATCGCACTGTGTCGTGCAGTTTACCACTCGCGCTATTTCGCGCATCACACTGTCTTATGCAGTTTGCAATCGTGCTATTTTGCGCATCGCACTGTTTTGTGCAGTTTACACTCGCGTTATTTCGCGCATCGCATAGTTTTGTGCTGTTCACACTCTCGCTATGTTGCGCATTGCACTGTTTTGTGCAGTTTATCACTCGCGCTTTCTTGCGCATAGCACTGTGTTGTGCAGTTTATCACTCGCGCTATGTTGCGCACCGCACTGTTTTGTGCAGTTTACACTCGCGCTATTTTGCCCATCGCACAGTCTTGTGCAGTTTATCACTCGCGCTATTTTGCGCATTGCACTGTTTTGTGCAGTTCACACTCGCGCTATGTTGCCCATCGCACTGTTTTGTGCAGTTTATCACTCGCGCTTTCTTGCGCATCGCACTGTGTTGTGCAGTTTATCACTCGCGCTATGTTGCGCACCGCACTGTTTTGTGCAGTTTACACTCGCGCTATTTTGCGCATCGCACTGTCTTGTGCAGTTTATCACTCGCGCAATTTTGCGCTTCGCACTGTTTTATGCTGTTGTCACTCGCGCTATGTTGCGCATCGCACTGTTTTGTGCAGTTCACACTCGCGCTATGTTGCGCATCGCACTGTTTTGTGCAATTTATCACTCGCGCTTTCATGCGCATCGCACTGTGTTGTGCAGTTTGTCACTCGCGCTATTTTGCGCATCGCACTGTGTTGTGAAGTTTACACTCGGGGCTATTTTGCGCATTGCACTGTCTTGTGCAGTTTATCACTCACGCTACTTTCCGCATCGCTTTGTTTTGTGCAGATTATCACTCGCGCTATTTTGCGCATCGCTCTGTTTTATGCAGTTGACACTCGCGCTATTTTGCACATCGCACTGTTTTGTGCAGTTGAGACTCGCGCTATGTTGCGCATCGCACTATTTTGTGCAGTTTATCACTCGCGATTTCTTGCACATCGCACTGTGTTGTGCAGTTTGTCACTCGCGCTATTTTGCGCATCGCACTGTGTTGTGCAGTTTACACTCGGGCTATTTTGTGCATCGTACTGTCTTGTGCAGTTTACCACTCGCGCTATTTTGCGCATCGCACTGTTTTGTGCAGTTGACACTCGCGCTATTTTGCGAATCGCACTGTTTTGTGCAGTTTATCACTCGCGCCTTCTTACGCATCGCACTATGTCAAGCAGTTTACCACTCGCGCTATTTCGCGCATCGCACTGTCTAGTACAGTTTACACTCGCGCTATTTTGCACGTCGCACTGTTTTGTGCAGTTTACACTCGTGTAATTTTGCGCATCGCTCTATTTTGTGCAGTTGACACTCACGCTATTCTGCGCATTGCACTGTTTTGCGCATCGCACTGTTTTGTGCAATTTATCACTCGCGCTATGTTGCGCACCGCACTGTTTTGTGCAGTTTACACTCGCGCTATTTTACGCATCGCACTGTCTTGTGCAGTTTGTTACTGGCGCTATTTTGTGCATCGCACTGTTTTGTGCTGTTGTCACTCGCGCTATGTTGCGCATCGCATTCTTTTGTGCACTTCACACTCACGCTATGTTGCGCATTGCACTGTTTTGTGCAGTTTATCACTCGCGCTTTCTTGAGCATCGCTCTGTTTTGTGCAGTTTACACTCACGGTCTTTTCCGCATCGCACCGTTTGGTGCAGTTTATCACTCGCGGTATTTTGCGCAAAGCACTGTTTTGTGCAGTTGACACTCGCGCTATTTTCTGCATCGCACTGTTTTGTGCAGTTCACACTCGCGCTATGTTGCGCATCGCACTGTTTTGTGCAGTTTACCACTCACGCTTTCTTGCACATCGCACTGTGTTGTGCAGTTTGTCACTCGCGCTATTTTGCGCATCGTACTGTGTTGTGCAGTTTACACTCGGGCTATTTTGCGCATCATGCTGTCTTTTGCAGTTTATCACTCGCTCTATTTTGCGCATCGCACTGTTTTGTGCAGTTGACACTCGCGCTATGCTGCGTATCGCACTGTTTTGTGCAGTTTATCACTCGCGCTATTTTGCGCATCGCACTGCTTTGTGCAGTTTACACTCGCACTATTTTCCGCATCGCACTTTTTGTGCAGTTTATGACTCACGCTATTTTGCGCATCGCACAGTTTTGGGCAGTTGACACTCACGCTATTTTGCACATCGCACGGTTTTGTGCAGTTCACACTCGCGCTATGTTGCGCATCGCACTGTTTTGTGCAGTTTATCACTCGCGCTTTCATGCACATCGCACTGTGTTGTGCAGTTTGTCACTCGCGCTATTTTGCGCATCGCACTGTGTTGTGCAGTTTACACTCGGGCTATTTTGCGCATCGCACTGTTTTGTGCAGTTGACACGCATGCTATGTTGCGTATCACACTGTTTTGTGCAGTTTATCACTCGCGCTTTCTTGCGCATCGCACTGTGTCGTGCAGTTTACCATTCACGCTATTTCGTGCATTGCACTGTCTAGTACAGTTTACACTCGCGCTATTTTGCGCATCGCACTGTTTTGTGCAGTTTACACTTGCGCTATTTTGCGCATCGCACTATTTTGTGCAGCTGACAATCGCGCTATTTTGCGCATCACACTGTTTTGTGCAGTTTACACTCGCGCTGTTTTGCGCATCGCACTGTTCTGTGCAGTTTATCACTCGCGCTATTTTGCGCATCGCACTGTTTTGTGCATTTTACCAGTCGCGCTATTTTGCGCATCGCACTATTTTGTGCAGTTGACAATCGCGCTATTTTGCGCATCGCACTGTTTTGTGCAGTTCACGCTCGCGCAATGTCACGCCCCAAATCCGCCGCTAAAAATTTGGACATGACCATTTCAGAAACAGACGCAAAACCTAATGTTTATAATCTATGGGGCCTGAACGGAAGCATTTAATAACATATAGCATAAAGAAAATAATATCCATTGAGCTATCACTACTATGCCAGGACCGTAAACAGAACATAATGCAGATAAATATACAGTGACATGTATCTGAAGACAGTTATGTGCGAATACATCTATCTTACATTCACATAAAGCCTCATAGACATTTAGGGTACAAATTAAAACTTAGCAAAACCCAAATCTTAAACGGTCGACATCTAACAGCTTGGACACTCAAGGCTTGGCAACTGGTAACGGAAGCCACAGGTTAAGGTTGACCTCCAGGGTGAGTGCCTACAGAAACAGACATAAGTAAAGTGAGTCAAGCTCAGTGAATAATAGTATGTAAATCATGTAATGTTCAATTCAAACAATAAAATATATAACTGCATGAATATATGTTTAATTATACGCTGTAAATATAGCTCAGCAATCATGAGTCCGGTTTCTTTAACAAAGCAGTCTAGTATGTACAGAGGATCCAAAATGTTCATATGCTCAAATAACAGAATAGCCATCAGTCCCAAAAGATATAGAATAGCCTTTCGGCCCAGTCATAACAGAACGGCTTAACAGAACGCATAACGCGTAACAGAACGCATAACGCGTAACAGAACGCATAAAGCGTAAGGGTGCAGAAATAGCAGAAGTAATAAGTTTTAAAAAGAATAATACATATCATGCTAAATCATAAACGGAACGGATCAAAAGACAATTATATAAACAGAATACATAAACAGAGTAGATCAATCCCAAAGTCATTTGAATATCGTCAGACCATAGGATACACAAATCATCTCAATTTCATACGGATACTTGGTTTAAGAACGAACATAGGTCCATTTAAAGTCATACCGATGTTTGCCAATCTTTCAACATTCTCACCGACTTTCAATCATCACAATTGGTTGTGTAACATGTTCATGTAATACTTACAATAAACAGAGCGTTAGTGATAATAGCTATCAATGATAAATAAAGTGTGCATCTTCGTACTATTACTCACCGTGTGTTGGTGGAGGATTTATCCCTCCTGAAGCGTGTCCTACACACATATGAAATCACATATTAATTCTCTAACTCATTTTCCTTAATTTCCTTTCTCATTTCCCATAATTCACAATACTCATAACAAGGCTCATGCGTGAATTTTAACATTTTTTCGAAACATCTCAGAAATCCAATTAACCTTGTACATGTCTAATTTAACCCACCAATTCCATGATTCTACTATCAATTTGGCAAAATCATTAATTATCATCACCAATTAATCTAGGGTTTCAAGAATAATGAGGGTTTTTAGCAAAAAGTCAAACTTCTTAAATCACTACCTTTAATCCCATTTTTCCCAATGATTCTACACCTAGGATTCACAATCCATCACTCAAACTCATCAATTTAACTCCCAACATCCCAAACCATAGAACCCCAAATCTCAAGTTTGCTACAACATGCTCAAACCATAGATTTTGTATATTTCTACTCAAAATACCCCAATCCATCCATGAATTCAAGTATTGTAAAAGAATAAGGATCCCTACCTCAAGAATCAAGCAAGGAGCAAAGCTTTGAGACGAATCCCCCAAATCCCGAAATTCCAATCGGTAGAAGTTGTTCATCTTCTTGTCTTCTTCACTTCTTGGTGGAAGGTCTTGCTCAAACCTAAGGGAAATGGAAGTATTTGGGGATCAAAACCCTAGGGTTTTCGGACCTAGGGGGAGAAGAGAAGAAGGGAAAAGGAAAATGGAAGAAATGATCCAAAAATTCGTGTTTAAAGCTGCTGTCCCGTAATTCCCGCTCGAGCGGAGAAATTCCCGCTCGAGCGGACCTGTTTTCAGCACAGCTCCCGAAACTTCAAACATGCGTAACTCTCCCATCCGGACTCCGTTTTAGGTCGTTCTTGTGTCCAAATTGAAGCCCCGGAAATAAGCTTTCCAATGGTTCTAGCCTCACATCCATATTCAAAGTGGGGAAAAAGAAAAGGGCAAATGAATGACGGTTGGTCGTAAACGAATTATTCCAATTAAGGTTTTTAGTCCCATCTTACTTTACCATCATCTTATCATCTCAATTAATATCCCAAAATAAGGTAAGAACATTTCAAATACACTAAGAAGAACATCAAAAATGAGTCCACATGCTTCAGAATCAAACTTATCCAGGCGACCCGCTCGAGCGCCCAACCTTGCGCTCGAGCGCGCAGACCAACAAAGTCGTCCGCTCGAGCGGCCACTCCTCCGCTCGAGCGGAGAATCACAACTCCCAGAATCTCAGGCCGTCTGAAAAATTGCTGGAAACCCCAAATGTCCGCTCGAGCGGCCACTCCTCCGCTCGAGCGGAGGAAAGAATTTATGGGTCGTTACATCCTTCCCTCCTTACAAAAATTTCGTCCTCGAAATTTGAGAAAAACCAGATAGATAAAATAGGTCAAACATAAACAGAAACACACCCTGTAATGTTCCAAAACTAGATCCACACTTGGGATAGAAAAGGATCACAAATACTTTCGATCAACATATACGCATCAAAACTTTAACGGGAAAGGAGCAACACTATCCATTTATAATCCCAATGCCCATAACAACTTCTCAATTAACAACTAAGCGCACCACATCTAGTGCATGCTCAAACTCAAAACTCAATTCCAAGGACAATGCACATTATATGATCCAACACCAAAATTTTTACTTGCACTTCCATTAACGGTATCACCAACTCTTATTTCCTTGACATTGAAAACAAAAACAAAATATATATATATAGAATAGTGAAAACCATCATACAATTATTCCTTAAAGATACTCACATAGAGGAGTTCCTACTCAACTTCAAGAGAAGTCAATCAAACGATCGAACATACCTTAAGCTTTAAAAGCTCTACCACCCTTCACTTCCTCCCTTACTTCTTTGAAGATCTATACTCTTTTGTTCAATCCTTATTTCTTTCTATACGTAAGAAGACTTAAACGTATATATAAATGGTCATACATAAAAACATATCGGACAAAGTCCAATCGTTTACTCATTCCGAATTTAAAATCTCGTAAACATGCGTAAGATTATATAAAAGTTATGCTGGTTTCAGATTCATAATAAATTTCAGATAATTAAACCTTTAAGGTTTCCAATTCCTTATTCAACAGCATGCTGTAGACACCCCATTTTTGACCGCCCCGAAGACTTGGGCGCGACTGATGTTTTGGTCGATGTTGAGAGATGTGCAGGCCACAGGTTCAGTTTCTTTGGCAAGAAGAGAGGCAAAACTTTCCAAACACTTTGTTTAAGGGTTTGGAGTTCAAGAGAAGAGGAGAGGAGAGGAGAAAATAGGTTGGAGAAGAGGTTCGGCATGAATTCGGGTAGAAGAGGGTCGAGCAGCTCTCGCTAAATCGGGCTTATTCAATTCAATACTTGGAGTTAAGCTATGAGGGCACCATCATTGGAAAGAAGACCTCCGGGGCTTCACTTTGCACTCAAGAATCTCCTAGAGCCAAGTCCGGGTGGAGGAGATATGACTGGTTAAAGCAGGGGATCAGTCCGGTTGGGTCGAGTCTGCGCGACTTCACGGAAAAGGGCATAACTTTTTGCACAGAAGGAATTTTGATGCATGGTTTGCGCGGTTGGAAAGCTAACTTCCGGGGCTTCGATTTGCATACCCACCGGCCATGTTTTGACCAAGGAATCATCCATCGGCACTCTATTTAGCCGACCGGCAGAAAAGAGTGCCGACCGGCACTTTATTTTGGCCGATGATCACACCTTCTGGCCGACCTGAACTCTTTGAACCCCCCAAGCATAGTGCACACCAGCTGTGCCAGCTGGGATGCACAGAACCAGACCCACGTGCATCCATGTGCCTATTTTGCACCATTTTGCACCTTTTGGCCCTTATTTTGCACCCTTTGCTCATGGCTTCTTGAGGAAGCCTTGACCCCTTTGTCTTGGCTTCCTCAAGAAGCCTTACCAGCTGTCCAAGCTTCCCTTACAAGCCTTGCACCCTTTGACCCTTTGAAACTTAGCCTCTAAGTCTTGTTTTGCTTGGCCTATATAAGGAGGCCCTCTCCTCCTTTGATTAGGGTTAGAACTTTGGAACAAAAACCAGAGATATATAGATATATATCTCATATAGATAGATACAACCCTCTATCTCTCTCTATATCTATCTCATTTCACCTCCAAACAACCTTGTTCTTGGGCCATTTCCCCTACAACTCATAGCACAACACCACCCCTTCCATTTCCAACGACTTGGGGCTGTTCTTCAGAGCTTAGGAGCACCTAAACTTGGTCCAAGAGGTGCCGGTTTGCTGGTCTTCAAGGGTAAGTCACTCTCTTCCCTTTTCTTGCATTTTCTTGCTCCATTTCTAAGCCTTGCTTGCAAGCACTTTTGGGCTCCGACCCAAACTTCAAATAGTCTTATTTTGGGGTCCTCTTCATGTTTGATTGAGGACCCCTTGCCGTTTGGTGGCTGCATCTAGCACCTATCTCAATATCCTCTTGTATGCCATGTTTCTTGCATAGAATATTTGGCTTCTGTATGATCTGTTTCAGAGCATGATGTAAGCTAAGAATAGGCTTATTTTGAGCCCTTCTTCAACATTGTTGAAGGGCTCAACATTGTTTGCATACTCCATGTGCTACTTGCTTTGAAATCCATGTGATTTACCGTAATCTTGCATGCTTTCTTAGCCTATCTTGCTTCTGTTTTTGTGGCTGGTCATACACTGAAAATGTGCTTATTTTGTCATTTATAAGATCTGTTTTTGGTTGTTTAGGTCATCCATGACATGCCTTGTATAGCCACTTTGCATTTTGGCTTGCTAGCCTTAAGTGCATGAGTATATAGCATGTGTTGCTTGCATCATTTTAGTGGTTTGGAACCATCTAGCATGCTATTTCAGTCCCTTTGGTGTGCTTGTATGCTTACCTTAGTTGTCTCTTTAGTGCTCTAAAAGTATGTGTTGTGTACTCCATGTTTCGGCCTTAATGCATACCTTTGAATTTGAACCATCTAGATGCCATCTAGGGGGTCCTTTGGGCTTAGTTTTATGTGTTAAAACTCTGATTTTAATTGTTTAAGTATTGCCATGTGTGGTTGTACTAAGTGTGGTTCAAAGCCTCATTGGCTTGCCTTAATGCTTGGACCATTTGTATGCATGCTTAGCCTACTTTGTTGCTCGATTTGGCATCATTTTGTAGCATGATTTCAGAGCTTTCTAAGCATGCCATGTATCCATGTTTACCCTCTTTTAAGTGTGCTTAAAAGTTGCTCTTTGATGCATAAGTGTTGGACCTTGTATGCATGCATGTTTGTGTGTACACTAGCCCTCATTCCCATGACACTATGGCCACTGTTTTAGGCCTATTTAGGGCTGCCTAATCCATGTTTAAGTCCATCCTTCATTTGGTTTGCATGCTCGCCTTGCATGTTTACTTGTATGTTTTGCATGAGTGCATTACATTGTTCACATTGCATGCTAGATGACATGTTTAGGGCTTCATTGTATTGACATGCATGCTAGGCCTCTTGAAGTGAGTGTGATAGAGGCTTAGCACCCTTATGTGCTTGTTTGCATTACATACATTTGAAATCAAATTTGCACACTTGGTTCTTGGGCCATCACGCATCGAAATGCGCGATTGGTGGTCCGAGAACCAAGGACTATACTCCCTTGAGTCACAAATATGATAAGAAGTATGGTTGGTGCAAACATTTGTCCCAAAATTCCATATCATGCACTGCTACTGTTTGTTGCTGTCAAAACTGTCTCCTGCAGGAATTTAGTGCCGACCGGCACTCTTTAGTGCCGACCGGCAATCTTTTTGTGCCGATTAGCTTTCATTGCAGTCGGTGGCCAAACCCCGCAGCCGGTGGCCAAACCCTTCAGCCGGTGGTGATCCTCAGGGTATGTGGAAGGTGTCCCAGGACTTTAGCAATTTTCCAGGGAGGCAGGACAGTGAAACAGAGGCAGCAGTGGCATGGCGCGGGTTCCCGGGCAAGTCGCATCGAGCATGCATCATTCGCGCATCCCAAGGCGAGGGGCTGTGACCCCCTTTTATTTCACATTTATTTATTCAGTAATTGGAATTTGTAATATTTATTCATTTATTTTTGGACTGTATTATTATTTTGGTCCCTCCGAGTGAGGGCGCAATTGTAATAAGGGTGTGTGAGTGTGTGTATGTCTTCCCACCCCCATTTCTTTCTCCCTTTTATTTACCTGCTTATGATGGTAGATTAGGGCATATTTAAATTAGCATAATAGTATGAAAGCATGTTTGCATTCATTCATTTGTTTACATGCACCGGGCTCGGTACATCATACAAACTGCATCGTACTTTCAATTCCAAATTGAATACGTGATAGTTGTAGCATTTCACATGCCATGTCTAGGATAGTCGAGCCTGCCTAGATTGCATTTTTGCATGTGTTGCGTTAGACATTTCAGTATGCTTAGGTCCATGCATGGATTTCTAATAAGCTTCTGTTTTGGCTCGGAGTACTAGGTGAGCTTTTATGCTTTAGCATCCTCGCATGCGTGTGAATGTTGCCATAACAGCATGATTACCATGAGCTAGCTGCTTACACGAGATAAACTGTTCGAATGCCTGTGGATGGAGGTTGAATTACCTAAATTGGGACAACATATTAAAACTGTGAGTTTTAAAGCCCACTAGATAGTGGCAAAACCGTCTTTTCTAAAAACCCGCTTGAAAGTGGCAAAACCTGCATTTTAGCCTACTTGCGAGTAGCAAATCATTTTCAAAACAAACAAGTGGTGTTTTGTTCCAACTTAGGCGATTTGGTCTATACTTGTTTACTGTGCGCATAACATAGTAATTCTAGGCTAATAACCGGAATAAGAACACGTAATATTTTCAAAATCGGATATCATGGTTAGTAGAGGCCGGTCTTCGGACCGGGCGAAAGGGGGTGCTCATAGCTGACCTTCCCCGATCGTACCCAAGCTCCCGAGCCAAGTCACTTTGGTGATGACGGACACGTGGCCTTCGGCACCGAGTCAGGGTTTCCTAAATTCTCCCTTTTAAAAATATTTAGGTGGCGACTCTGTAATCTGGCAAAGCAGTCCATGTTTGGCACTTCTTTTCAAAAATCTGTTTTTCTCAAAACGATTTGCCAGAGTTGGACTCTTTGGTTCAGATTTAGAACCGCGACACGAATCGAGAGTCCGAGCTGTAGCCGAGGTCCCCTGCGGACGCGCTACACATGCATTGAGTTCAATCATAATAAAAGTACTCTCCACCAAGTCTCTAACTAGGTCAGTCTAGCTGCAACAGTTCATATGCAAATTACTCGGCGGTAGATGACCATACATCATTGTATCAGATCTTAGAATCTAAATAAGGTTCTACCTAAGAGATACCATCCCTTTCATTTACGAAAACATATCAAAATTATATCATCATGTAGATGTAAATCATATTCTTTAACTCTTGACAAAATCTGAACGATGGAAAGAAAATCCCCCTTGTAGACACCTGATCATGCCGTTATAAGTTCAAATTTGAACAATAATTACAGCTATTACACAAGGCCAGAAATTGAATTCAAAATCTTACTTGATTAATCAGTCATAATCGTAAGGTATAACATTTTCCTTTACTAGCACAAATCAATTTGGCCTCTTTTTTTTTCCACTATTCAAACGATTCTTCCTTTTCTTACTGGAAAACACGAGATCAATCACAGAGTTTCGTATCCACAACTTGTAATTATCGAGGGTCAACAAACGGTCATACAGAATTTAAAGACCAGCCATCTGGTTCAATCAGTTAACATAAATAGAGTTTCCAGTTATTCCTCGTTCGTAAATTCTACCAGGTTCGTTCATAGGATCATAAATCAGTGACCATAAGAATCACATCCTTCCAAATTCTGTAGTGTCAAAAGCTTATGTAATAGTATAACAACGGAGTAATTTGATTTCATAACATCAAAATTCATAATTCTTAATACAACGTAATTCGTGGTAGAATAATTCAATGTAGTAGTCAATCAATTGTAATTAGCAAAAGGGAATATTCTCAAGTCCAATTGTTTTCATCGAAATCTTCAATATCAAGTAGAATCGTTCATATCACAACCTCCATATAGGTGATAGAAGAGAATTTTGCAATCTCTAACATTGACATAGTTATACATAAACATTTCACAGGAATGTTTTCTAAATCTTAAGTCACTTAATATACGTGGATAGGATTTAATTCTCGGGGTAGGTTATCTATTTACACTTCAAGGTAGTCAATAGCTGCCTCTCTTTTTCTTTTTCTTTTATACAAATCTCATATTCCGCAGTTCACAAAAGTCTATAAACAAATCCCGATTACGCGTAAGCTGAACTCATTCGGCACTATCAATTCACATCATGTCATAACATAGCATGAATAGAACGGATAAATAGAAACATATTCATACATATTCTTCGTTATACTTAAATCAGAAACAGAAATCAGAGTTTATATAAGAAATACGATCTTATCAGAAACAGAGTCTTTTGTGTATTCAGATTTCAAATCAGAAATAGATGCAGATATATGCTCATTAGCTATCAGATCAGGCAGGTCTAAAGACCACAACAGGTAGGTACGAAGACCACAGCAGGTAGGTCCGAAGACCACAGCAGGTAGGTCCAAAGACCATAACAGGTAGGTCCGAAGACCACAGCAGGTAGGTCCGAAGACCACAACAGGTAGGTCCGAAGACCACAAACAAAGTTAGTACCAACGGCCACGGTATTATTACCCCCGGGCGAGGGCCATTAATACTTTTTTTTTTTTTTTATACATATGGATCATCATTCTTTGATTTATGACATAACATGTTCCTTTAATATGACATCTGCAGTACCCATCATTCCTTGATTCCTTGATTCACAACAACTTTTCAAATCATAGATCCAAACAATACCATATCAAGGAAGACATAAATATATTATAATTAACATAATACATGATAGCAGTACATTCGCAAAAACGAAATTCAACATTGATTTAGGATTAGTTTACTCCCAGGATGGCCTTTGACCTCGTTTTACAAGTTTTACAGAACGGCTTGATGGCCCAGAATTATCAGAACAGTCTTTCGACCCAGAACATACAAATATGTACGTATATCTTTTCACCATTTTATATCCATTAGATATGAATGTCCACAACACAACTGACAGAAACAGAATATCATTAACAGTCATTAGCAGTGTTCCATATTTAGTGTTCAAACAATTCATTTAAATAAATGTTACACAGAATGGTACTGAATGTCACAAAATGGCCCTCGGTCCAGAATGTTACACAGAATGGTACTGAATGTCACAAAATGGCCCTCGGCCCAGAATGTTACACAGAATGTATGGATTCAAGAGGTGGCTCCCACCGAAGTGTAGCACTTTGTTCCATACCAGAAATCAATAAGTTTTACATTAACATTGTATACTATAACATGTCATGTCATAAACGGAACTACTTACAGAACATATTACATAAACAGAATCAGAACAGAATAACCCCAAATTCATATAAAGAATATCATGCAACAGGATACATAAGTCATCTCATGAGTCCGTTCAAATGGCCATAATCATCTCACGTATATCAAAATATTACTAATAGGCACGGAATAACTTACTTCACAACAAACCTGAGTCATCCTTGGCAAAGCATAAGGATTCAGAACTTACCACTCATATCCCTTTTTCATTTGTCTAACCAATCCGAGACAATCCTCTATCCTTATTTCCGCCATACTCTACACAACGATCAATCACAATATATACATAGGGAATGCACAATAGACATGATTCATAATCGTTAACGTGAACATATTAGTTTTACCGTTGCTATCAGTCTCTTTACATGCAATAAGGATGTCATGCATGAGGCCTAAGTCTTTTCTAGACATCCTACAGCTCAATGGATCCGTGTGTGAGATAGCAACTCGTGCTCTGATACCACTTGTCACGCCCCAAATCCGCCCCTAAAAATTTGGACATGACCATTTCAGAAACAGACGCAAAACCTAATGTTTATAATCTATGGGGCCTGAACGGAAGCATTTAATAACATATAGCATAAAGAAAATAATATCCATTGAGCTATCACTACTATGCCAGGACCGTAAACAGAACATAATGCAGATAAATATACAGTGACATGTATCTGAAGACAGTTATGTGCGAATACATCTATCTTACATTCACATAAAGCCTCATAGACATTTAGGGTACAAATTAAAACTTAACAAAACCCAAATCTTAAACGGTCGACATCTAACAGCTTGGACACTCAAGGCTTGGCAACTGGTAACGGAAGCCACAGGTTAAGGTTGACCTCCAGGGTGAGTGCCTACAGAAACAGACATAAGTAAAGTGAGTCAAGCTCAGTGAATAATAGTACGTAAATCATGTAATGTTCAATTCAAACAATAAAGTATATAACTGCATAAATATATGTTTAATTATACGCTGTAAATATAGCTCAGCAATCATGAGTCCGGTTTCTTTAACAAAGCAGTCTAGTATGTACAGAGGATCCAAAATGTTCATATGCTCAAATAACAGAATAGCCATCAGTCCCAAAAGATATAGAATAGCCTTTCGGCCCAGTCATAACAGAACGGCTTAACAGAACGCATAACGCGTAACAGAACGCATAAAGCGTAAGGGTGCAGAAATAGCAGAAGTAATAAGTTTTAAAAACAATAATACATATCATGCTAAATCATAAACGGAACGGATCAAAAGACAATTATATAAACAGAATACATAAACAGAGTAGATCAATCCCAAAGTCATTTGAATATCGTCAGACCATAGGATACACAAATCATCTCAATTTCATACGGATACTTGGTTTAAGAACGAACATAGGTCCATTTAAAGTCATACCGATGTTTGCCAATCTTTCAACGTTCTCACCGACTTTCAATCATCACAATTGGTTGTGTAACATGTTCATGTAATACTTACAATAAACAGAGCGTTAGTGATAATAGCTATCAATGATAAATAAAGTGTACATCTTCGTACTATTACTCACCGTGTGTTGGTGGAGCATTTATCCCTCCTGAAGCGTGTCCTACACACATATGAAATCACATATTAATTCTCTAACTCATTTTCCTTAATTTCCTTTCTCATTTTCCCATAATTCACAATACTCATAACAAGGCTCATGCGTGAATTTTAACATTTTTTCGAAACATCTCAGAAATCCAATTAACCTTGTACATGTCTAATTTAACCCACCAATTCCATGATTCTACTATCAATTTGGGCAAAATCATTAATTATCATCACCAATTAATCTAGGGTTTCAAGAATAATGAGGGTTTTTAGCAAAAAGTCAAACTTCTTAAATCACTACCTTTAATCCCATTTTTCCCAATGATTCTACACCTAGGATTCACAATCCATCACTCAAACTCATCAATTTAACTCCCAACATCCCAAACCATAGAACCCCAAATCTCAAGTTTGCTACAACATGCTCAAACCATAGATTTTGTATATTTCTACTCAAAATACCCCAATCCATCCATGAATTCAAGTATTGTAAAAGAATAAGGATCCCTACCTCAAGAATCAAGCAAGGAGCAAAGCTTTGAGACGAATCCCCCAAATCCCGAAATTCCAATCGGTAGAAGTTGTTCATCTTCTTGTCTTCTTCACTTCTTGGTGGAAGGTCTTGCTCAAACCTAAGGGAAATGGAAGTATTTGGGGATCAAAACCCTAGGGTTTTCGGACCTAGGGGGAGAAGAGAAGAAGGGAAAAGGAAAATGGAAGAAATGATCCAAAAATTCGTGTTTAAAGCTGCTGTCCCGTAATTCCCGCTCGAGCGGAGAAATTCCCACTCGAGCGGACCTGTTTTCACACAGCTCCCGAAACTTCAAACATGCGTAACTCTCCCATCCGGACTCCGTTTTAGGTCGTTCTTGTGTCCAAATTGAAGCCCCGGAAATAAGCTTTCCAATGGTTCTAGCCTCACATCCATATTCAAAGTGGGGAAAAAGAAAAGGGCAAATGAGTGACGGTTGGTCGTAAACGAATTATTCCAATTAAGGTTTTTAGTCCCATCTTACTTTACCATCATCTTATCATCTCAATTAATATCCCAAAATAAGGTAAGAACATTTCAAATACACTAAGAAGAACATCAAAAATGAGTCCACATGCTTCAGAATCAAACTTATCCAGGCGACCCGCTCGAGCGCCCAACCTTGCGCTCGAGTGCGCAGACCAACAAAGTCGTCCGCTCGAGCGGAGAATCACAACTCCCAGAATCTCAGGCCGTCTGAAAAATTGCTGGAAACCCCAAATGTCCGCTCGAGCGGCCACTCCTCCGCTCGAGCGGAGGAAAGAATTTATGGGTCGTTACACGCAATGTTGTGCATCGCACTGTTTTGTGCAGTTTATCACTCGCGCTTTCTTACGCATCGCACCGTGTTGTGCAGTTTATCACTCGCGCTATGTTGCACACCGCACTATTTTGTGCAGTTTACACTCGCGCTATTTTGCGCGTTGCACTGTCTGTGCAATTTATCACTTACGCTATTTTGCGCGTCGCACTGTGCTGTGCAGTTTATCACTCGCGCTAAGTGGCGCACCGCACTGTTTTGTGAAGTTTACACTCGCGCTATTTTGCGCATCGCACTGTCTTGTGCAGTTTATCACTCGCGCTATTTTGCGCATCGCACTGTTTTGTGCATTTCACACTCACGCTATGTTGCGCATCGCACTGTTTTGTGCAATTTATCACTCGCGTTTTCTTGCGCATCGCACTATGTTGTGAAGTTTATCAGTCGCGCTATTTTGCGCATTGCACTGCCTTGTGCAGTTTATCAATCGCGTTATTTTGCGCATCGCGTTGTTTTGTGCGGTTGACACTCGCGCTATTTTGTGCATCGCACTGTTTTGTGCAGTTCACACTCGCGCTATGTTGCGCATCGCACTGTTTTGTGCAGTTTATCACTCGCGCTTTCTTGCACATCGCACTGTGTTGAGCAGTTTGTCACTCGCGCTATTTTGCGCATCGCACTGTGTTGTGCAGTTTACGCTCGGGCTATTTTGCGCATCGCACTGTCTTGTGCAGTTTATCACTCGCGCTATTTTGCGCATCGGTTTGTTTTGTGCAGATTATCACTCGCGCGATTTTGCGCATCGCACTATTTTGTGCAGTTGACACTCGCGCTATTTTGCGCATCGCACTGTTTTGTGCAGTTTACCACTCGCGCTATTTTGCGCATCGCACTATTTTCTGCAGTTGAAATTCACGTTATTTTGCGCATCGCACTGTTTTGTGCAGTTCACACTCGCGCTTTGTTGTGTATCGCACTGTTTTGTGCAGTTTATCACTAGCGCTTTCTTGCGCATCGCACTGTGTTGTGCAGTTTATCACCCGCGCTACGTTGCGCACTGCACTGTTTTGTGCAGTTTACACTCGCGCTATTTTAAGCATTGCACTGTCTTGTGCAGTTTATCACTCGCGCTATTTTGCGCATCGCACTGTTTTGTGCTGTTGTCACTCGCGCTATGTTGCGCATCGCACTGTATTGTGCAGTTGACACTCGCGCTATGTTGCACATCGCACTGTTTTGTGCAGTTTATCACTCGCGCTTTCTTGCGCATCGCACTATGTTGTGTAGTTTATCACTCTCGCTATTTTGCGCATCGCACTATTTTGTGCAGTTTACACTCGCACTATTTTGCGCATCGCACTGTTTTGTGCAGTTGACACTCGCTCTATTTTGCGCATCGCACTGTTTTGTGCAGTTGACACTCGCTCTATTTTGCGCATCGCACTGTTTTGTGCAGTTCACACTCGCGCTATGTTGCGCATCGCACTGTTTTCTGCAATTTATCACTCGCAGTTTCTTGCGCATCACACGGTGTTGTGCAGTTTGCACTCAGCCTATTTTGCGGCTCGCACAGTTTTCTGCTGTTGTCACTCGCGCTACGTTGCGCATCGCACTGTTTTGTGTAGTTCACACTCGCGCTATGTTGCGCATCGCACTGTTTTGTGCAGTTTATCACTCGCACCTTCTTGCGCGTCGCACTGTATCGTGTAGTTTATCACTCACGCTATTTCGCACATTGCACTGTCTTGTGCAGTTTACACTCACGCTATTTTGCGCATCACACTGTTTTGTGTAGTTTACACTCGCGCTATTTTCCGCATCGCACTGTTTTGTGCAGTTTATCACTCGCGCTATTTTGCGCATCGCACTGTTTTGTGCAGTGGACACTCGCTCTATTTTGCGCATCGCACTGTTTTGTGCAGTTCACACTCGCGCTATGTTGCGCATCGCACTGTTTTGTGCAGTTTATCACTCGCGCTATTTTCCGCATCGCACTGTTTTGGGCAGTTCACACTCGCGCTATGTTGCGGATCGCACTATTTTGTGCAGTTTATCACTCGCGCTTTCTTGCGCATCGCACTGTGTTGTGTAGTTTATCACTCGCGCTATGTTGCGCACCGCACTGTTTTGTACAGTTTACACTTGCGCTATTTTCAGCACCGCACTGTCTTGTGCAGTTTATCACTCGCGGTATTTTGCGCATCGCACTGTTTTGTGCTGTTGTCACTCGCGTTATGTTGCGCATCGCACTGTTTTGTGCAGTTCACACTCGCGCTATGTTGCGCATCGCACTGTTTTGTGCAGTTTATCACTCGCACTTTCTGGCGCGTCGCACTATGTCGTGCAGTTTATCACTCGCACTATTTTGCACATCGCACTGTCTTGTGCAGTTTATCACTCGCGGTTTCTTGCGCATCGCACTGTGTTGTGTAGTTTATCACTCGTGCTATTTTGCGCATCGCACAAACTTGCTTTGTGCAGTTTATCACTCGCACTATTTTACGCATCGCACTGTTTTGTGCAGTTGACACTCGCTCTATTTTGCGCATCGAACTGTTTTGTGCAGTTCACACTCGCGCTATGTTGCGCATCGCACTATTTTGTGCAGTTTATCACTCGCGCTTTCTCGCGCATCGCACTATCTTGTGGAGTTTATCACTCGCGCTATTTTGCGCATCGCACTGTTTTGTGCAGTTGACACTCGCGCTACGTTGCGCATCGCACTGTTTTGTGCAGTTTATCACTCGCGCTTTCTTGCGCATCGCACTGTGTCGTGCAGTTTAGCACTTGCGCTATTTCGCGCATCACGCTATCTTGTGCAGTTTACACTCGCGCTATTTTGCGTATCGCACTGTTTTGTGCACTTTACACTCCCGCTATTTTACGCATCGCACTGTTTTGTACAGTTGACACTCGCGCTATTTTGCGCATCGCACTGTTTTCTGCTGTTTACACTCGCGCTGTTTTGCGCATCGCACTGTTTTGTGCAGTTTATGACTCGCGCTATTTTGCGCGTCACACTGTTTTGTGCAGTTTACCACTCGCGCTATTTTGCGCATCGCACTATTTTGCGCAATTGACACTCGAGCTATTTTGCGCATCGCACTGTTTTGTGCAACTGACACTCGCGCTATTTTGCGCATCGCACTGTTTTGTGCAGTTCACGCTCGCGCTATGTTGCGCATCGCACTGTTTTGTGCAGTTTATCACTCACGCTTTCTTGCGCATCGCACTGTGTTGTGCAGTTTATCACTCGCGCTATTTTGCGCATTGCACTGTTTTGTGCAGTTTACGCTCGCGCTATTTTCCGCATCGCACTGTTTTGCGCAGTTTATCAGTCGCGTTATTTTGCGCATCGCACCGTTTTGTGCAGTTGACACTCGCTCTATTTTAGGCATCGCGCTATTTTGTGCAGTCCACACTCGCGCTATGTTGCGCATCGCACTGTTTTGTGCAGTTTATCACTTGCGCTTTCTTGCGCATCGCACTGTGTTGTGCAGTTTGTCACTCGCGCTATTTTGCGCATCGTACTGTGTTATGCAGTTTGCACTCACGCTATTTTGCGCCTCTCACTGTTTTGTGCTGTTGTAACTCGCGCTATGTTGCGCATCGCACTGTTTTGTGTAGTTCACACTCGCGCTATGTTGCACATCGCACTATTTTGTTCAGTTTATCACTCGCACTTTCTTGCGCGTCGCACTGTGTCGTGCATTTTATCACTCATGCTATTTCGCACATTGCACTGTCTTGTGCAATTTACACTCGCGCTATTTTGCGCATCGCACTGCTTTGTGCAGTTTATCGCTTGCGCTATTTTGCGCATCGCACAGTTTTGTCCAGTTGACACACGCGCTATGTTGCGCATCGCACTGTTTTGTGCAGTTCACACTCGCGCTACGTTGCGCATTGCACTCTTTTGTGCAGTTTATCACTCGCACTTTCTTGCACATCGCACTGTCTTTTGCAGTTTACACTCGCGCTATTTTGCTCATCGCACTGTTTTGTGCAGTTTACACTCGGGCTGTTTTGCGCATCGCACTGTTTTGTGCAGTTTACACTCGCGCTCTTTTGCGCATCGCACTGTTTTGTGCAGTTTATCACTCGCTCTATTTTGCGCATCGCACTGTTTTGTGCAGTTTACCACTCGCGCTATTTTGCGCATCGCACTGTTTTGTACATTTGATACTCTCGCTATTTTGCGCATCGCACCGTTTTATGCCGTTCAGACTCGCGCTGTTTTGCGCATCGCACTGTTTTGTGCAGTTTCTCACTCGCGCTATTTTGCGCGTCGCACTGTTTTGTGCCGTTTACCACTCACGCTATTTTGCGCATCGCATTGTTTTGGGCAGTCGATACTCTCGCTATTTTGCGCATCGCACTGTTTTGTGCAGTTTACACTCGCGCTATGTTGCGCATCACACGGTTTTGTGCAGTTTATCACTCGCACTTTCTTGTGCATCGCACGGTGTTGTGCAGTTTATCACTCCTGTTATGTTGCGCACCGCACTGTTTTGTGCAGTTTACACTCGCGCTATTTTGCGAATCGCACTGTCTTGTGCAGTTTATCACTTGCGCTATTTTGTGCATCGCACTGTTTTGTGCTGTTGTCACCCGCGCTATGTTGCGCATCGCACTGTTTTGTGCAGTTCACACTCGCCCTATGTTGCGCATCGCACTGTTTTGTGCAATTTATCACTCGCACTTTCTTGTGCTTCGCACTGTGTTGTGAAGTTTATCACCCGCGCTATTTTGCGGATCGCATTGTTTTGTGCAATTTACACTCGCGCTATTTTCCGCATCGCACTGTTTTGTGCAGTTTATCACTCGCACTATTTTGCGCATCGCACTGTTTGGTTCAGTTGATACTCGCACTATTTTGCGCATCGCATTGTTTTGTGCAGTTCACACTCGCGCTATGTTGCGCATCGCACTGTTTTGTGCGGTTTACCACTCGTGCTTTCTTGCACATCGCACCGTGTTGTGCAGTTTGTCACTCGCACTATTTGTGCATCGCACAGTGTTGTGTAGTTTACACTCGGGCTATTTTGCGCATCGCACTATCTTGTGCAATTTATCACTCGCGCTATTTTGCGCATCGCACTGTTTTGTGCAGTTGACACTCGCGCCATGTTGCGCATCACACTGTTTTGTGCAGTTTATCACTCGCGCTTTCTTGCGCATCGCACTGTGTCGTGCAGTTACCACTCGCGCTATTTCGCGCATCGCACTGTCTTGTGCAGTTACACTCGCGCTATTTTGCGCATCGCACTGTTTTGTGCAGTTGACACTCGCGAAATTTGGACATCGCACTGTTTTGTGCAGTTCACACTGGCGCTGTTTTGCGCATCGCACTGTTTTGTGCATTTTATCACTCGCGCTATTTTGCACATCGTACTGTTTTGTGCAGTTTACCACTCGCGCTATTTTGCGCATCGCACTGTTTCGTGCAATTGACATTCGCGCTATTTCGCACATTGCACTGTCTTGTGAAGTTATCACTCGCGCTATTTTGCGCATCGCTTTGTTTTGTGCAGTTTACACTCAGGCTATTTTCCACATCGCACTATTTTGTGCAGTTTATCACTCGCGCTATTTTGCGCATCGCACTGTTTTGTGCAGTTTACCACTCGCGCTATTTTGCGCATCGCACTGTTTTGTACATTTGATACTCTCGCTATTTTGCGCATCGCACCGTTTTATGCCGTTCAGACTCGCGCTGTTTTGCGCATCGCACTGTTTTGTGCAGTTTCTCACTCGCGCTATTTTGCGCGTCGCACTGTTTTGTGCCGTTTACCACTCACGCTATTTTGCGCATCGCATTGTTTTGGGCAGTCGATACTCTCGCTATTTTGCGCATCGCACTGTTTTGTGCAGTTTACACTCGCGCTATGTTGCGCATCACACGGTTTTGTGCAGTTATCACTCGCACTTTCTTGCGCATCGCACGGTGTTGTGCAGTTTATCACTCCTGTTATGTTGCGCACCGCACTGTTTTGTGCAGTTTACACTCGCGCTATTTTGCGAATCGCACTGTCTTGTGCAGTTTATCACTCGCGCTATTTTGTGCATCGCACTGTTTTGTGCTGTTGTCACCCGCGCTATGTTGCGCATCGCACTGTTTTGTGCAGTTCACACTCACCCTATGTTGCGCATCGCACTGTTTTGTGCAATTTATCACTCGCACTTTCTTGTGCTTCGCACTGTGTTGTGAAGTTTATAACCCGCGCTATTTTGCGCATCGCATTGTTTTGTGCAATTTACACTCGCGCTATTTTCCGCATCGCACTGTTTTGTGCAGTTTATCACTCGCACTATTTTGCGCATCGCACTGTTTGGTTCAGTTGATACTCGCACTATTTTGCGCATCGCATTGTTTTGTGCAGTTCACACTCGTGCTATGTTGCGCATCGCACTGTTTTGTGCGGTTTACCACTCGTGCTTTCTTGCACATCGCACCGTGTTGTGCAGTTTGTCACTCGCACTATTTTGCATCGCACAGTGTTGTGTAGTTTACACTCGGGCTATTTTGCGCATCGCACTATCTTGTGCAATTTATCACTCGCGCTATTTTGCGCATCGCACTGTTTTGTGCAGTTGACACTCGCGCCATGTTGCGCATCACACTGTTTTGTGCAGTTTATCACTCGCGCTTTCTTGCGCATCGCACTGTGTCGTGCAGTTTACCACTCGCGCTATTTCGCGCATCGCACTGTCTTGTGCAGTTTACACTCGCGCTATTTTGCGCATCGCACTGTTTTGTGCAGTTGACACTCGCGAAATTTGGACATCGCACTGTTTTGTGCAGTTCACACTGGCGCTGTTTTGCGCATCGCACTGTTTTGTGCATTTTATCACTCGCGCTATTTTGCACATCGTACTGTTTTGTGCAGTTTACCACTCGCGCTATTTTGCGCATCGCACTGTTTCGTGCAATTGACATTCGCGCTATTTCGCACATTGCACTGTCTTGTGAAGTTTATCACTCGCGCTATTTTGCGCATCGCTTTGTTTTGTGCAGTTTACACTCAGGCTATTTTCCACATCGCACTATTTTGTGCAGTTTATCACTCGCGCTATTTTGCGCATCGCACTGTTTTGTGCAGTTTACCACTCGCGCTATTTTGCGCATCGCACTGTTTTGTACATTTGATACTCTCGCTATTTTGCGCATCGCACCGTTTTATGCCGTTCAGACTCGCGCTGTTTCGCGCATCGCACTGTTTTGTGCAGTTTCTCACTCGCGCTATTTTGCGCGTCGCACTGTTTTGTGCCGTTTACCACTCACGCTATTTTGCGCATCGCATTGTTTTGGGCAGTCGATACTCTCGCTATTTTGCGCATCGCACTGTTTTGTGCAGTTTACACTCGCGCTATGTTGCGCATCACACGGTTTTGTGCAGTTTATCACTCGCACTTTCTTGCGCATCGCACGGTGTTGTGCAGTTTATCACTCCTGTTATGTTGCGCACCGCACTGTTTTGTGCATTTTACACTCGCGCTATTTTGCGAATCGCACTGTCTTGTGCAGTTTATCACTCGCGCTATTTTGTGCATCGCACTGTTTTGTGCTGTTGTCACCCGCGCTATGTTGCGCATCGCACTGTTTTGTGCAGTTCACACTCGCCCTATGTTGCGCATCGCACTGTTTTGTGCAATTTATCACTCGCACTTTCTTGTGCTTCGCACTGTGTTGTGAAGTTTATCACCCGCGCTATTTTGCGCATCGTATTGTTTTGTGCAATTTACACTCGCGCTATTTTCCGCATCGCACTGTTTTGTGCAGTTTATCACTCGCACTATTTTGCGCATCGCACTGTTTGGTGCAGTTGATACTCGCACTATTTTGCGCATCGCATTGTTTTGTGCAGTTCACACTCGCGCTATGTTGCGCATCGCACTGTTTTGTGCGGTTTACCACTCGTGCTTTCTTGCACATCGCACCGTGTTGTGCAGTTTGTCACTCGCACTATTTTGCGCATCGCACAGTGTTGTGTAGTTTACACTCGGGCTATTTTGCGCATCGCACTATCTTGTGCAATTTATCACTCGCGCTATTTTGCGCATCGCACTGTTTTGTGCAGTTGACACTCGCGCCATGTTGCGCATCACATTGTTTTGTGCAGTTTATCACTCGCGCTTTCTTGCGCATCGCACTGTGTCGTGCAGTTTACCACTCGCGCTATTTCGCGCATCGCACTGTCTTGTGCAGTTTACACTCGCGCTATTTTGCGCATCGCACTGTTTTGTGCAGTTCACACTGGCGCTGTTTTGCGCATCGCACTGTTTTGTGCATTTTATCACTCGCGCTATTTTGCACATCGTACTGTTTTGTGCAGTTTACCACTCGCGCTATTTTGCGCATCGCACTGTTTCGTGCAATTGGCATTCGCGCTATTTCGCACATTGCACTGTCTTGTGAAGTTTATCACTCGCGCTATTTTGCGCATCGCTTTGTTTTGTGCAGTTTACACTCGGGCTATTTTCCACATCGCACTATTTTGTGCAGTTTATCACTCGCGTTATTTTGCGCATCGCACTGTTTTGTGCAGTTGATACTCGCCCTATTTTGCGCATCGCATTGCTTTGTACAGTTCACACTTGCGCTATGTTGCGCATCGCACTATTTTGTACAGTTTATCACTCGCGCTTTCTTGCGCATCGCACTGTGTTGTGCAGTTTATCACTCGCGTTATGTTGCACACCGCACTGTGTTGTGCAGTTTAGACTCGGGCTATTTTGCGCATCGCACTGTCTTGTGCAGTTTATCACTCACGCTATTTTGCGCATCGCACTGTTTTCAGCTGTTGTCACTCGCGCTATGTTGCGCATCGCACTGTTTTGTGCAGTTGACGCTCGCGCTATGTTGCGCATCCCACTGTTTTGTGTAGTTTATCACTCGCGCTTTCTTGCGCATCGCACTATGTCGTGCAGTTTACCACTCGCGCTATTTCGCGCATTGCACTGTCTTGTGCAGTTTACACTCGCGCTATTTTACGCATCGCACTGTTTTGTGCAGTTTACACTCGCGCTATTTTGCGCATCGCACTGTTTTGTGCAGTTGACACTCGCTCTATTTTGCGCATCGCACTGTTTTGTGCAGTTCACACTCGCGCTATGTTGCGTGTCGTACTGTGTTGTGCAGTTTGTCACTCGCGCTATTTTGCGTGTCGCACTGTGTTGTGCAGTTTGCACTCACGCTATTTTGCACCTCGCACTGTTTTGTGCTGTTGTCACTCGCGCTATGTTGCGTATCGCACTGTTTTGTGCAGTTTATCACTCGCACTATTTTGCGCATCGCACTGTTTTGTGCAGTTGATACTCGCGCTATTTTGCGCATCGCATTGTTTTGTGCAGTTCACACTCGCGCTATGTTGCGCATCGCACTGTTTTGTGCAGTTTATCACTCGCGCTTTCTTGCACATCGCACTGTGTTGTGTAGTTTGTCACTCGCGCTATTTTGCGCATCGCACTGTGTTGTGCGGTTTACACTCGGGCTATTTTCCGCATCGCACTGTCTTGTGCAGTTTATCACTCGCGCTATTTTGCGTATCGCACTGTTTTGCCCAGTTGACACTCGCGCCATGTTGCGCATCGCACTGTTTTGTGCAGTTGACACTCGCGCTATGTTGCGCATCGCACTGTTTTGTGCAGTTTATCACTCGCGCTTTCTTGCGCATCGCACTGTGTCGTCCAGTTTACCACTCGCGCTATTTCGCGCATCGCATTGTCTTTTCCAGTTTACACTCGCGCCATTTTGCGCATCGCATTTTTGTGCAGTTTACACTCGTGCCATTTTTGCGCATCGCACTGTTTTGTGCAGTTGACACTCGCGCTATTTTGCGCATCGCACTGTTTTGTGCAGTTCACACTCGCGCTGTTTTGCTCATCGCACTGTTTTGTGCAGTTTAGCACTCGCGCTATTTTGCGCATCGCACTGTTTTGTGCAGTTTACCACTCGCGCTAATTTGCGCATCGCACTGTTTCGTGCAATTTACAGTCGCGCTATTTCGCACATTGCACTGTCTTGTGAAGTTTATCACTCGCGCTATTTTGCGCATTGCTTTGTTTTCTGCAGTTTACAGTCGCGATATTTTCCGCATCGCACTGTTTTGTGTAGTTTATCACTCGCGCTATTTTGCGCATCGTACTGTTTTGTGCAGTTGATACTCGCGCTATTTTGCGCATCGTAATGTTTTGTGCTGGTCACACTCGCGCTATGTTGCGCATTGCACTGTCTTGTGCAGTTTATCACTCGTGCTTTCTTGCGCATCGCACTGTGTTGTGCAGTTTATGCCTCGCGTTATGTTGCGTACCGCACTGTGTTGTGCAGTTTACACTCGGGCTATTTTGTGCATCGCACTGTCTTGTGCAGTTTATCACTCGCGCTATTTTGCGCATCGCACTGTTTTGTGCTGTTGTCACTCGCGCTATGTTGCGCATCGCACTGTTTTGTGCAGTTCACACTCGTGCTATGTTGCGCATCGCACTGTGCGCATCGCTTTGTTTTGTGCAGTTTACACTCGCGCTATTTTTCGCATCGCACTGTTTTGTGCAGTTTATCACTCGCGCTATTTTACGCATCACACTGTTTTGTGCAGTTGATACTCGCGCTATTTTGAGCATCGCATTGTTTTTTTCAGTTCACACTCGTGCCATGTTGCGCATCGCACTGTTTTGTGCAGTTTATCACTCGCGCTTTCTTGCACATCGCACTGTGTTGTGCAGTTTGTCACTCGCACTATTTTACGCATCGCACAGTGTTGTGCAGTTTACACTCGGGCTATTTTGCGCATCGCATTGTCTTGTGCAGTTTATCACTCGCGCTATTTTGCGCATCGCACTGTTTTGTGCAGTTGACACTCGGGCTATATTTTGCATTGCACTGTTTTGTGCAGTTTTTCACTCGCGCTTTCTTGCGCATGCACTGTGTCGTGCAGTTTACCACTCGCGCTATTTCGCTCATCGCACTGTCTTGTGCAGTTTACACTCGCGCTATTTTGTGCATCGCACTGTTTTGTGCATCGCACTGTTTTGTGCAGTTTACCCTCGCGCTATTTTGCGCATCGCACTGTTTTGTGCAGTTGACAATCGCGCCATTTTGTGCATCGCACTGTTTTGTGCAGTTCACACTCGCGCTGTTTTATGCATCGCACTGTTTTTGTGCAGTTTATCACTAACGCTATTTTGCACATCGCACTGTTTTGTGCAGTTTACCACTCGCGCTATTTTGCACATTGCACTGTTTCGTGCAATTGACATTCGCTATTTCGCACATTGCACTGTCTTGTGAAGTTTATCACTCGTGCTATTTTGTGCATCGCTTTGTTTTGTGCAGTTTACACTCGCGCTATTTTCCGCATCACACTATTTTGTGCAGTTTATCGCTCGCGCTATTTTGCGCATCACACTGTTTTGTGCAGTTGATCCTCGCGCTATTTTGCGCATCGCATTGTTTTGTGCAGTTCACACTCGCGCTATGTTGCGCATCGCACTGTTTTGTGCAGTTTATCACTCGCGCTTTCTTGCGCATCGCACTGTGTTGTGTAATTTATCACTCGCGTTATGTTGCGCACCGCACTGTGTTGTGCAGATTACACTCGGGCTATTTTGTGCATCGCACCGTCTTGTGCAGTTTATCACTCACGCTATTTTGCGCATCGCACTATTTTCTGCTGTTGTCACTCACGCTATGTTGCGCATCGCACTGTTTTGTGTAGTTGACGCTCGCGCTATGTTGCGCATCGCACTGTTTTGTACAGTTTATCACTCGCGCTTTCTTGCGCATCGCACTGTGTCGTGCAGTTTACCACAAGCGCTATTTCGCGCATCGCACTATCTTGTGTAGTTTACACTCACGCTATTTTACGCATCGCACTGTTTTGTCCAGTTTACACTCGCGCTATTTTGCGTATCGCACTGTCTTGTGCAGTTGACACTCACTCTATTTTGCGCATCGCACTGTTTTGTGCAGTTGATACTCGCGCTATTTTGCGCATCGCATTGTTTTGTGCAGTTCAACACTCGCGCTATGTTGCGCATCGCACTGTTTGTGCAGTTTATCACTCGCGCTTTCTTGCACATCGCACTGTGTTTGTAGTTTGTCACTCGCGCTATTTTTCGCATCGCACTGTTGTGCGGTTTACACTCGGGTATTTTCCGCATCGCACTGTCTTGTGCAGTTTATCACTCGCGCTATTTTGCGTATCGCACTGTTTTGTCCAGTTGACACTCGCGCCATGTTGCGCATCGCACTGTTTTGTGCAGTTGACAGTCGCGCTATGTTGCGCATCGCACTGTTTTGTGCAGTTTATCACTCGCGCTTTCTTGCGCATCGCACTGTGTCGTCCAGTTTACCACTCGCGCTATTTCGCGCATCGCATTGTCTTTTCCAGTTTACACTCGCGCCATTTTGCGCATCGCATTATTTTGTGCAGTTTACACTCGTGCCATTTTGCGCATCGCACTGTTTTGTGCAGTTGACACTCGCGCTATTTTGCGCATCGCACTGTTTTGTGCAGTTCACACTCGCGCTGTTTTGCTCATCGCACTGTTTTGTGCAGTTTAGCACTCGCGCTATTTTGCGCATCGCACTGTTTTGTGCAGTTTACCACTCGCGCTAATTTGCGCATCGCACTGTTTCGTGCAATTTACAGTCGCGCTATTTCGCACATTGCACTGTCTTGTGAAGTTTATCACTCGCGCTATTTTGTGCATTGCTTTGTTTTCTGCAGTTTACACTCGCGATATTTTCCGCATCGCACTGTTTTGTGTAGTTTATCACTCGCGCTATTTTGCGCATCGTACTGTTTTGTGCAGTTGATACTCGCGCTATTTTGCGCATCGCAATGTTTTGTGCTGTCACACTCGCGCTATGTTGCGCATTGCACTGTCTTGTGCAGTTTATCACTCGTGCTTTCTTGCGCATCGCACTGTGTTATGCAGTTTATGCCTCGCGTTATGTTGCGTACCGCACTGTGTTGTGCAGTTTACACTCGGGCTATTTTGCGCATCGCACTGTCTTGTGCAGTTTATCACTCGCGCTATTTTGCGCATCGCACTGTTTTGTGCTGTTGTCACTCGCGCTATGTTGCGCATCGCACTGTTTTGTGCAGTTCACACTCGTGCTATGTTGCGCATCGCACTGTTTTGTGCAATTTTTCACTCGCACTTTCTTGCGCATCGCACTGTGTTGTGAAGTTTATCACTCACGCTATTCTGCGCATCGCTTGTTTTGTGCAGTTTACACTCGCGCTATTTTTCGCATCGCACTGTTTTGTGCAGTTTATCACTCGCGCTATTTTACGCGTCACACTGTTTTGTGCAGTTGATACTCGCGCTATTTTGCGCATCGCATTGTTTTTTGCAGTTCACACTCGTGCCATGTTGCGCATCGCACTGTTTTGTGCAGTTTATCACTCGCGCATTCTTGCACATCGCACTGTGTTGTGCAGTTTGTCACTCGCACTATTTTACGCATCGCACAGTGTTGTGCAGTTTACACTCGGGCTATTTTGCGCATCGCATTGTCTTGTGCAGTTTATCACTCGCGCTATTTTGCGCATGGCACTGTTTTGTGCAGTTGACACTCGGGCTATATTTTGCATCGCACTGTTTTGTGCAGTTTTTCACTCGCGCTTTCTTGCGCATCGCACTGTGTCGTGCAGTTTACCACTCGCGCTATTTCGCTCATCGCACTGTCTTGTGTAGTTTACACTCGCGCTATTTTGTGCATCGCACTGTTTTGTGCAGTTTACCCTCGCGCTATTTTGCGCATCGCACTGTTTTGTGCAGTTGACAATCGCGCAATTTTGTGCATCGCACTGTTTTGTGCAGTTCACACTCGCGCTGTTTTGTGCATCGCACTGTTTTTGTTCAGTTTATCACTAACGCTATTTTGCACATCGCACTGTTTTGTGCAGTTTACCACTCGCGCTATTTTGCGCATCGTACTGTTTCGTGCAATTGACATTCGCTATTTCGCACATTGCACTGTCTTGTGAAGTTTATCACTCGTGCTATTTTGTGCATCGCTTTGTTTTGTGCAGTTTACACTCGCGCTATTTTCCGCATCACACTATTTTGTGCAGTTTATCGCTCGCGCTATTTTGCGCATCACACTGTTTTGTGCAGTTGATCCTCGCGCTATTTTGCGCATCGCATTGTTTTGTGTAGTTCACACTCGCGCTATGTTGCGCATCGCACTGTTTTGTGCAGTTTATCACTCGCGCTTTCTTACGCATCGCACTGTGTTGTGCAATTTATCACTCGCGTTATGTTGCGCACCGCACTGTGTTGTGCAGATTACACTCGGGCTATTTTGTGCATCGCACCGTCTTGTGCAGTTTATCACTCACGCTATTTTGCGCATCGCACTATTTTCTGCTGTTGTCACTCACGCTATGTTGCGCATCGCACTGTTTTGTGCAGTTGACGCTCGCGCTATGTTGCGCATCGCACTGTTTTGTGCAGTTTATCACTCGCGCTTTCTTGCGCATCGCACTGTGTCGTGCAGTTTACCACTAGCGCTATTTCGCGCATCGCACTATCTTGTGCAGTTTACACTCACGCTATTTTACGCATCGCACTGTTTTGTCCAGTTTACACTCGCGCTATTTTGCGTATCGCACTGTCTTGTGCAGTTGACACTCACTCTATTTTGCGCATCGCACTGTTTTGTACAGTTCACACTCGCGCTATGTTGCGCATCGCACTATTTTGTGCAGTTTATCACTCGCGGTTTCTTATGCATTGCACTGTGTTGTGTAGTTTGTCACTCGCGCTATTTTGCGCGTCGCACTGTGTTGTGCAGTTTGCACTCACGCTATTTTGCGCCTCGCACTGTTTTGGGCTGTTGTCACTCGCGCTATGTTGCGCATCGCACTGTTTTGTGTAGTTCACACTCACGCTATGTTGCGCATCGCCCTGTTTTGTGCAGTTTATCACTCGCGCTTTCTTGCGCATCGCACTGTTTCGTGCAGTTTACCACTCGCGCTATTTCGCGCATCGCACTGTCTTGTGCAGTTTACACTCGCGCTATTTTACGCATCGCACTGTTTTGTGCAGTTTGCACTTGCGCTATTTTGCGCATCGCACTGTTTTGTGCAGTTTATCAATCGCGCTATTTTGCGCATCGCACTGTTTTGTGTAGTTGACACACGCGCTATGTTGCGCATGGCACTGTTTTGTGCAGTTCACACTCGCGCTATGTTGCGCATTGCACTCTTTTGTGCAGTTTATCACTCGCACATTCTTGCACAACGCACTGTCTTTTGCAGTTTACACTCGCGCTATTTTGCGCATCGCACTGTTTTGTGCAGTTGACACACGCGCTATGTTGCGCATCGCACTGTTTTGTGCAGTTCACACTCGCGCTATGTTGCGCATTGCACTCTTTTGTGCAGTTTATCACTCGCACTTTCTTGCACATCGCGCTGTCTTTTGCAGTTTACACTCGCGCTATTTTGCGCTTCGCACTGTTTTGTGCAGTTTACACTCGGGCTCTTTTGCGCATCGCACTATTTTGTGCAGTTTACACTCGCGCTCTTTTGCGCATCGCACTATTTTGTGCAGTTTATCACTCGCGCTATTTTGCGCAACGCACTCTTTTGTGTAGTTTACCACTCGCACTATTTTGCGCATCGCACTGTTTTGTGCATTTGATACTCTCGCTATTTTGCGCATCGCACTGTTTTATGCCGTTCACACTCGCGCTGTTTTGCGCATCGCACTATTTTGTGCAGTTTATCACTCGCGCTATTTTGCGCGTCGCACTGTATTGTGCAGTTTACCACTCGCGCTATTTTGCGCATCACACTATTTTGTGCAGTTGATACTCTCGCTATTTTGCGCATCACACTGTTTTGTGCAGTTCACACTCGCGCTATGTTGTGCGTCGCACTGTTTTGTGCAGTTTATCACTCGCGCTTTCTTGCGCATCGCACTGTGTTATGCAGTTTATTACTCGCGTTATGTTGTGCACCGTACTGTGTTGTGCAGTTTACATTCGGGCTATTTTGCGCATCGCACTGTCTTGTGCATTTTATCACTCATGCTATTTTGCGCAACGCACTGTTTTCTGCTGTTGTCACTCGCGCTATGTTGCGCATCGCACTGTTTTGTGCAGTTGACGCTCGCGCTATGTTGCGCATCGCACTGTTTTGTGCAGTTTATCACTCGCGCTTTCTTGCGCATCGCACTGTGTCGTGCAGTTTACCACTCGTGCTATTCCGGGCATCGCACTGTCTTGTGCAGTTTACACTCGCACTATTTTACGCATCACACTGTTTTGTGCAGTTTACACTCGCGCTATTTTGCGCATCGCACTGTTTTGTGGAGTTGACACTCGATCTATTCTGCGCATCGCACTGTTTTGTGCAGTTCACACTCGCGCTATGTTGCGCATCGCACTGTTTTGTGCAGTTTATCACTCGCGTTTTCTTGCGCATCGCACTGTGTTGTGCAGTTTGTCACTCGCGCTATTTTGCGCATCGCACTGTGTTGTGCAGTTTGCACTCATGCTATTTTGCGCCTCGCACTGTTTTGTGCTGTTGTCACTCGCGCTATGTTGCGCATCGCACTGTTTTGTGTAGTTCACACTCGCGCTATGTGGCGCATCGCACTGTTTTGTGCAGTTTATCACTCGCACTTTCTTGCGCGTCGCACTGTGTCGTGCATTTTATCACTCATGCTATTTCGCACATTGCACTGTCTTGTGCAGTTTACACTCGCGTTATTTTGCGCATCACACTGTTTTGTGTAGTTTACACTCGCGCTATTTTTGCGCATCGCACTGTTTTGCGCAGTTTATCACTTGCGCTATTTTGCGCATCGCACTGTTTTGTGCAGTTGACACACGCGCTATATTGCGCATCGCACTGTTTTGTGCAGTTCACACTCGCGCTATGTTGCGCATTGCACTCTTTTGTACAGTTTATCACTCGCACTTTCTTGCACAACGCACTGTCTTTTGCAGTTTACACTCGCGCTATTTTGCGCATCGCACTGTTTTGTGCAGTTTACACTCAGGCTCTTTTGCGCCTCGCACTGTTTTGTACAGTTTACACTCGCGCCCTTTTGCGCATCGCACTGTTTTGTGCGTCTATCACTCGCGCTATTTTGCGCATCGCACAGTTTTGTGCTGTTTACCACTCGCGCTATTTTGCGCATTGCACTGTTTTGTGCATTTGATACTCTCGCTATTTTGCGCATCGCACTGTTTTATGCCGTTCACACTCGCGCTGTTTGGCGCATGGCACTGTTTTGTGCAGTTTATCACTCAGGCTATTTTGCGCATTGCACTGTCTTGTGCATTTTATCACTCACGCTATTTTGCGCCTCGCACTGTTTTGTGCTGTTGTCACTCGCGCTATGTTGCGCATCGCACTGTTTTGTGTAGTTCACACTCGCGCTATGTGGCGCATCGCACTGTTTTGTGCAGTTTATCACTCGCACTTTCTTGCGCGTCGCACTGTGTCGTGCATTTTATCACTCATGCTATTTCGCACATTGCACTGTCTTGTGCAGTTTAAACTCGCGTTATTTTGCGCATCACACTGTTTTGTGTAGTTACACTCGCGCTATTTTGCGCATCGCACTGTTTTGCGCAGTTTATCACTTGCGCTATTTTGCGCATCGCACTGTTTTGTGCAGTTGACACACGCGCTATATTGCGCATCGCACTGTTTTGTGCAGTTCACACTCGCGCTATGTTGCGCATTGCACTCTTTTGTACAGTTTATCACTCGCACTTTCTTGCACAACGCACTGTCTTTTGCAGTTTACACTCGCGCTATTTTGCGCATCGCACTGTTTTGTGCAGTTTACACTCAGGCTCTTTTGCGCCTCGCACTGTTTTGTACAGTTTACACTCGCGCCCTTTTGCGCATCGCACTGTTTTGTGCCGTCTATCACTCGCGCTATTTTGCGCATCGCACAGTTTTGTGCTGTTTACCACTCGCGCTATTTTGCGCATTGCACTGTTTTGTGCATTTGATACTCTCGCTATTTTGCGCATCGCACTGTTTTATGCCGTTCACACTCGCGCTGTTTGGCGCATGGCACTGTTTTGTGCAGTTTATCACTCAGGCTATTTTGCGCATCGCACTGTCTTGTGCATTTTATCACTCACGCTATTTTGCGCATCGCACTATTTTCTGCTGTTGTCACTCGCGCTATGTTGCGCATCGCACTATTTTGTGCAGTTGAGACTCTCGCTATTTTGCGCATCGCACTGTTTTGTGCAGTTCACACTCGCGCTATGTTGCGCATCGCACTGTTTTGTGCAGTTTATCACTCGCGCTTTCTTGCACATCGTACGGTGTTGTGCAGTTTATCACTCGTGTTATGTTGCGCACCGCACAGTTTTGTGCAGTTTACACTCGCGCTATTTTGCGCATCGCTTTGTTTTGTGCAGTTTACACTCACGCTATTTTCGGCATCGCACTGTTTTGCGCAGTTTATCAGTCGCGCTGTTTTGCGCATCGCACTGTTTTGTGCAGTTGATACTCGCGCTATTTTGCGCATCGCACTGTTTTGTGCAGTTCACACTCGCACTATGTTGCGCATCGCACTATTTTGTGCAGTTTATCACTCGCGCTGTCTTGCACATCGCACTGTGTTGTGCAGTTTGTCACTCGCGCTATTTTGCGCATCGCACTATGTTGTGCAGTTTACACTCAGGCTATTTTGCGCATCGCAATGTTTTGTGCAGTTGACACTCGCGCTATGTTGCGCATCGCACTGTTTTGTGCAGTTTATCACTCGCGCTATTTTGCGCATCGCACTGTTTTGTGTAGTTGACACTCGCGCTATGTTGCGCATCACACTGTTTTGTGCAGTTTGTCACTCGCGCTTTCTTGCGCATCGCACTGTGTCGTGCAGTTTACCACTCGCGCTATTTTGCGCATAGCACTGTCTTGTGCAGTTTACACTCGCGCTATGTTGCGCATCGCACTGTTATGTGCAGTTGACGCTCACGCTTTGTTGCGGCATCGCACTGTTTTGTGAAGTTTATCACTCGCGCTTTCTTGCGCATCGCACTGTTTCGTGCAGTTACCACTCGCGCTATTTCGCGCATCGCACTGTCTTGTGCAGTTTACACTCGCGCTATTTTACGCATCGCACTGTTTTGTGCAGTTTGCACTCGCGCTATTTTGCGCATCGCACTGTTTTGTGCAGTTGACACTCGCGCTATTTTGCGCATTGCACTGTTTTACGCCATTCACACTCGCGCTGTTTTGCGCATCGCACTGTTTTAGGCAGTTTATCACTCACGCTCTTTTGCGCATCACACTATTTTGTGCAGTTTACCACTCGCGCTATTTTGCGCATCGCACTGTTTTGTGCAATTGACACTCGCGCTATTTTGCGCATCGCACTGTTTTGTGTAGTTCACGCTCGCGCTATGTTGCGCATCGCACTGTTTTGTGCAGTTTATCACTCGCGCTTTCTTGTACATCGCACTATTTTGTGCAGTTTATAACTCGCGCTATGTTGCGCACCGCACTGTTTTGTGCAGTTTACACTCGCGCTATTTTGCGTATCGCACTGTTTTGTGCAGTTTACCACTCGCGCTATTTTGCGCATCGCACTGTTTTGTGCATTTGATACTCTCGCTATTTTGCGCATCGCACTATTTCATGCCGTTCACACTCGCGCTGTTTTGCGCGTCGCACTGTTTTGTGCAGTTTCCACTAGCGCTATTTTGCGCATCGCACAGTTTTGGGCAGTTCACACTCGCGCTATGCTGCGCGTCGCACTGTTTTGTGCAGTTTATCACTCGCGCTTTCTTTCGCATCCCACAGTGTCGTGCAATTTATCCCTCGTGTTATGTTGCGCACCGCACCGTTTTGTGCAGTTTAGCACTCGCGCTATTTTGCGCATCGCACTGTTTTGTGCAGTTTACCATTCGCGCTATTTTGCGCATCGCACAGTTTCGTGCAATTGACATTCGCGCTATTTCGCACATTGCACTGTCTTGTGAAGTTTATCACTCCCGCCATTTTGCGCATCGCTGTGTTTTGTGTGCAGTTTACACTAGCGCTATTTTCCGCATCGCACTATTTTGTGCAGTTTATCACCCGCGCTATTTTGCACATCGCACTGTTTTGTGCAGTTGATACTCGCGCTATTTTGCGCAGCGCATTGTTTTGTGCTGTTCACACTCGCGCTATGTTGCGCATCGCACTATTTTGTGCACTTTATCACTCGCGCTTTCTTGCACATCGCACTGTGTTGTGCAGTTTGTCACTTGCGCTATTTTGCGCATCGCACTATGTTGTGCAGTTTACACTCGGGCTGTTTTGCGCATCGCACTGTTTTGTGCAGTTGACACTCGCGCTATGTTGCGCATCGCACTATTTTGTGCAGTTTATCACTCGTGCTATTTTGCGCATCGCACTGTTTTGTGCAGTTGACACTCGTGCTATGTTGCGCATCGCACTATTTTGTGCAGTTTATCACTCGCGCTTTCTTGCGCATCGCACTGTGTCGTGCAGTTTACCACTCGCGCTATTTTGCGCATCGCACTGTCTTGTGCAGTTTCCACTCGCGCTATGTTGCGCATCGCACTGTTTTGTGCAGTTGACGCTCGCGCTTTGTTGCGCATCGCACCGTTTTGTGCAGTTTATCACTCGCGCTATTTCGCGCATCGCACTGTCTTGTGCAGTTTACACTCGCGCTATTTTACACATCGCACTGTTTTGTGCAGTTTGCACTCGCGCTATTTTGTGCATCGCACTGTTTTGTGCAGTTGACACTCGCGCTATTTTGCGCATCGCACTGTTTTGTGCAGTTTACCACTCGCGCTATTTTGCGCATCGCACTGTTTTGTGCAATTGACACTCGCGCTATTTTGCGCATCGCACTGTTTTGTCTAGTTCACGCTCGCGCTATGATGGGCATCGGACTGTTTTGTGTAGTTTATCACTCGCACTTTCTTGCACATCGCACTATTTTGTGCAGTTTATAACTCGAGCTATGTTGCGCACCGCACTGTTTTGTGTTGTTTACACTCGCGCTATTTTGCGCATCGCACGGTCTTGTTCAGTTTATCACTCGCGCTATTTTGCGTATCGCACTGTTTTGTGCAGTTTACCACTCGCGATATTTTGCGCATCGCACTGTTTTGTGCATTTGATACTCTCGCTATTTTGCGCATCGCACTGTTTCATGCCGTTCACACTCGCGCTGTTTTGCGCGTCGCACTGTTTTGTGCAGTTTCCACTAGCGCTATTTTGCGCATCGCACAGTTTTGTGCAGTTCACACTCGCGCTATGCTGCGCGTCGCACTGTTTTGTGCAGTTTATCACTCGCGCTTTCTTTCGCATCCCACGGTGTCGTGCAATTTATCCCTCGTGTTATGTTGCGCACCGCACCGTTTTGTGCAGTTTAGCACTCGCGCTATTTTGCGCATCGCACTGTTTTGTGCAGTTTACCACTCGCGCTATTTTGC
Source organism: Camellia japonica (assembly GCA_030407325.1). Taxonomy (NCBI): domain Eukaryota; kingdom Viridiplantae; phylum Streptophyta; class Magnoliopsida; order Ericales; family Theaceae; genus Camellia; species Camellia japonica. The sequence goes on along the minus strand of JAPPVO010006251.1, from coordinate 155,707 downwards.
GCATCGCACAGTTTCGTGCAATTGACATTCGCGCTATTTCGCACATTGCACTGTCTTGTGAAGTTTATCACTCCCGCTATTTTGTGCATCGCTGTGTTTTGTGCAGTTTACACTCGCGCTATTTTCCGCATCGCACTGTTTTGTGCAGTTTATCACCCGCGCTATTTTGCACATCGCACTGTTTTGTGCAGTTGATACTCGCGCTATTTTGCGCAGCGCATTGTTTTGTGCTGTTCACACTCGCGCTATGTTGCGCATCACACTATTTTGTGCACTTTATCACTCGCGCTTTCTTGCCCATCGCACTGTGTTGTGCAGTTTGTCACTTGCGCTATTTTGCGCATCGCACTATGTTGTGCAGTTTACACTCGGGCTATTTTGCGCATCGCACTGTTTTGTGCAGTTGACACTCGCGCTATGTTGCGCATCGCACTGTTTTGTGCAGTTTATCACTCGTGTTATGTTGCGCACCGCACCGTTTTGTGCAGTTTAGCACTCGCTCTATTTTGCGCATCGCACTGTTTTGTGCAGTTTACCACTCGCGCTATTTTGCGCATCGCACAGTTTCGTGCAATTGACATTCGCGCTATTTCACACATTGCACTGTCTTGTGAAGTTTATCACTCCCGCTATTTGGCGCATCGCTTTGTTTTGTGCAGTTTACACTCGCGCTATTTTGCGCATCGCACTGTTTTGTGCAGTTTATCACCCGCGCTATTTTGCGCATCGCACTGTTTTGTGCAGTTGATACTCGCGCTATTTTGCGCAGCGCATTGTTTTGTGCTGTTCACACACGGGCTATGTTGCGCATCGCACTGTTTTGTGCAGTTTATCACTCGCGCTTTCTTGTGGATCGCACTGTGTTGTGCAGTTTATCACTCGCGTTATGTTGCGCACCGCACTGTGTTGTGCAGTTTACACTCGGGCTATTTTGCGCATCCCACTGTCTTGTGCAGTTTATCACTCGCGCTATTTTCCGCATCGCACTGTTTTGTGCTGTTGTCACTCGCGCAATGTTGCGCGTCGCACTGTTTTGTGCAGTTGACGCTCGCGCTATGTTGCGCATCGCACTGTTTTGTGCAGTTTATCACTCGCGGTTTCTTGCGCATCGCACTGTGTCGTGCAGCTTACCACTCGCGCTATTTCGCGCATCGCACTGTCTTGTGCAGTTTAGACGCGCGCTATTTTACGCATCGCACTGTTTTGTGCAGTTTCCACTCGCGCTATTTTGCGCATCGCAATGTTTTGTGTAGTTGACGCTCGCGCTATTTTGCGCATCGCACTGTTTTATACCGTTCACACTCGCGCTGTTTTGCGCATTGCACTGTTTTGTGCAATTTATCACTCACGCTATTTTGCGCATCTCACTGTTTTGTGCAAGTGACACTCGCGCTATTTTGCGCATCGCACTGTTTTGTGTAGTTCACGCTCGCGCTATGTTGTGCATCGCACTGTTTTGTGCAGTTTATCACTCGCGCTTTCTTGCGCATCGCACTGTTTTGTGCAGTTTATAACTCGAGCAATGTTGCGCACCGCACTGTTTTGTGCAGTTTACACTCGCGCTATTTTGCGCATCGCACTGTCTTGTTCAGTTTATCACTCGCGCTATTTCGCACATCGCACTGTTTTGTGCGGTTGACACTCGCGCTATTTTGCGCATCGCACCGTTTTATGCCATTCACACTCGCGCTGTTTTGCGCATCACACAGTTTTGTGCAGTTTATCACTCGCACTCTTTTGCGCATCGCACTCTTTTGTGCAGTTTACCACTCGCGCTATTTTCCGCATCACACTGTTTTGTGTAGTTCACGCTCGCGCTATGTTCCGCATCGCACTGTTTTGTGCAGTTTATCACTCGCGCTTTCTTGCACATCGCATTGTTTTGTGCTGTTTATAACTCGCGCAACGTTGCACACCGCACTGTTTTGTGCAGTTTACACTCGCGCTATTTTGCGCATCGCACTGTCTTGTTCGGTTTATCACTCGCGCTATTTTGCGTATCGCACTGTTTTGTGCAGTTTACCACTCGCGCTATTTTGCGCATCGCACTGTTTTGTGAATTTGATACTCTCGCTATTTTGCGTATCGCACTGTTTTATGCCGTTCCCACTCGCGCTGTTTTGCGCATCGCACTGTTTTGTGCAGTTTATCAATCGCGCTATTTTGCGCGTCGCACTGTTTTGTGCAGTTTACCACTCGCGCTATTTTGCGCATTGCACTGTTTTGTGCAGTTGACACTATCGCTATTTTGCGCATCGCAATGTTTTGTGCAGTTCACACTCCTGCAATGTTGCGCATCTCACTGTTTTGTGGCAGTTATCACTCGCGCTTTCTTGCGCATCGCATGGTGTTGTGCAGTTGATCACTCATGTTATGTTGCGCACCGCACTATTTTGTGCAGTTTCGCACTCGCGCTATTTTGCGCATCGCATGTTTTGTGCAGTTTACCACTCGCGCTATTTTGCGCAACGCACTGTTTCGTGCAATTGACGTTCGTGCCATTTCGCACATTGCACTGTGTTGTGAAGTTTATCACTCGCGCTATTTTGCGCATCGCTTTGTTTTGTGCAGTTTACACTCGCGCTATTTTCCGCATCGCACTGTATTGTGCAGTTTATCACTCGCGCTATTTTGCGCATCGCACTGTTTTGTGCAGTTGATACTCGCACTATTTTGCGCATCGCACTGTTTTGTGCAGTTTATAACTCGAGCAATGTTGCGCACCGCACTGTTTTGTGCAGTTTACACTCGCGCTATTTTGCGCATCGCACTGTCTTGTTCAGTTTATCACTCGCGCTATTTCGCACATCGCACTGTTTTGTGCGGTTGACACTCGCGCTATTTTGCGCATCGCACCGTTTTATGCCATTCACACTCGCGCTGTTTTGCGCATCACACTGTTTTGTGCAGCTTATCACTCGCACTCTTTTGCGCATCGCACTGTTTTGTGCAGTTTACCACTCGCGCTATTTTCCGCATCACACTGTTTTGTGTAGTTCACGCTCGCGCTATGTTCCGCATCGCACTGTTTTGTGCAGTTTATCACTCGCGCTTTCTTGCACATCGCATTGTTTTGTGCTGTTTATAACTCGCGCAACGTTGCACACCGCACTGTTTTGTGCAGTTTACACTCGCGCTATTTTGCGCATCGCACTGTCTTGTTCGGTTTATCACTCGCGCTATTTTGCGTATCGCACTGTTTTGTGCAGTTTACCACTCGCGCTATTTTGCGCATCGCACTGTTTTGTGAATTTGATACTCTCGCTATTTTGCGTATCGCACTGTTTTATGCCGTTCACACTCGCGCTGTTTTGCGCATCGCACTGTTTTGTGCAGTTTATCAATCGCGCTATTTTGCGCGTCGCACTGTTTTGTGCAGTTTACCACTCGCGCTATTTTGCGCATTGCACTGTTTTGTGCAGTTGACACTATCGCTATTTTGCGCATCGCAATGTTTTGTGCAGTTCACACTCCTGCAATGTTGCGCATCTCACTGTTTTGTGCAGTTTATCACTCGCGCTTTCTTGCGCATCGCATGGTGTTGTGCAGTTGATCACTCATGTTATGTTGCGCACCGCACTATTTTGTGCAGTTTCGCACTCGCGCTATTTTGCGCATCGCATTGTTTTGTGCAGTTTACCACTCGCGCTATTTTGCGCAACGCACTGTTTCGTGCAATTGACGTTCGTGCCATTTCGCACATTGCACTGTGTTGTGAAGTTTATCACTCGCGCTATTTTGCGCATCGCTTTGTTTTGTGCAGTTTACACTCGCGCTATTTTCCGCATCGCACTGTATTGTGCAGTTTATCACTCGCGCTATTTTGCGCATCGCACTGTTTTGTGCAGTTGATACTCGCACTATTTTGCGCATCGCATTGTTTTGTGCAGTTCACACTCGCGCTATGTTGCGCATCGCACTGTTTTGTGCAGTTTATCACTCGCGCTTTCTTGCGCATCGCACTGTTTTGTGCAGTTTATCACTCGCGCTTTCTTGCGCATCGCACTGTGTTGTGCAGTTTATCACTCGCGTTATGTTGTGCACCGCACTGTGTTGTGCAGTTTACACTCGGGCTATTTTGTGCATCGCTTTGTCTTGTGCAGTTTATCACTCGCGCTATTTTGCGCATCGCACTGTTTTGTGCTGTTGTCACTCGCGCTATGTTGCGCATCGCACTGTTTTGTGCAGTTCGCACTAGCGCTATGTTGCGCATCGCACTGTTCTGTGGAATATATCACTCGCATTTTCTTGCGCATCGCACTGTGTTGTGAAGTTTATCAGTCGCGCTATTTGGCGCATCGCTTTGTTTTGTGCAGTTTACACTCGTGCTATTTTCCGCATCGCACTGTTTTGTGCAGTCTATCACTCGTGCTATTTTGCGCATCGCACTGTTTTGTGCAGTTGATACTCGCGCTATTTTGCGCATCGCATTGTTTTGTGCAGTTCACACTCGTGCTATGTTGCGCATCGCACCATTTTGTGCAGTTTAGCACTCGCGCTTTCTTGCACATCGCACTGTGTTGTGCATTTTGTCACTCGCGCTATTTTGCGCATCCCACTGTGTTGTGCAGTTTACACTCGGGCTATTTCGCGCATCGCACCGTCTTGTGTAGTTTACACTAGCACCATTTTGCGCATCGCACTGTTTTGTGCAGTTGACACTCGCGCTATTTTGCGTATCGCACTGTTTTATGCCATTCACACTCGCTGTTTTGCGCATCACACTGTTTTGTGCAGTTTATCACTCGCGCTCTTTTGTGCATCGCACTGTTATGTGCAGTTTACCACTCGCGCTATTTTGCGCATCGCACTGTTTTGTGTAGTTCACGCTCGCGCTATGTTCCGCATCGCACTATTTTGTGCAGTTTATCACTCGCGCTTTCTTGCACATCGCATTGTTTTGTGCTGTTTATAACTCCCGCTACATTGCGCACCGCGCTGTTTTGTGCAGTTTACACTCGCGCTATTTTGCGCATCGCACTGCCTTGTTCAGTTTATCACTCGCGCAATTTTGCGTATCGCACTGTTTTGTGCAGTTTACCACTCGCGCTATTTTGCGCATCGCACTGTTTTGTGCATTTGATACTCTCGCTATTTTGCGCATCGCACTGTTTTATGCCGTTCACAGTCGCGCTGTTTTGCGCATCGCATTGTTTTGTGCAGTTTATCACTCGCGCTATTTTGCGCGTCGCACTGTTTTGTGCAGTTTACCACTCTCGCTATTTTGCGCGTCGTACTGTTTTGTGCAGTTGACACTCTCGCTATTTTGCGCATCGCAATGTTTTGTGCAGTTCATACTCGTGCTATGTTGCGCATCGCACTGTTTTGTGCAGTTTATCACCCGCGCTTTCTTGCGCATTGCATGGTGCTGTGCAGTTGATCACTCGTGTTATGTTGCGCACCGCACTGTTTTGTGCAGTTTAGCACTCGCGGTATTTTGCGCATCGCATTGTTTTGTGCAGTTTACCATTCGCGCTATTTTGCGCATCGCACTGTTTCGTGCAATTGACATTCGTGCCATTTCGCACATTGCACTGTGTTGTGAAGTTTATCACTCGCGCTATTTTGCGCATCGCTTTGTTTTGTGCAGTTTAGACTCGCGCTATTTTCCGCATCGCACTGTTTTGTGCAGTTTATCACTCGCGCTATTTTGCGCATCACACTGTTTTGTGCAGTTGATACTCGCGCTATTTTGCGCATCGCATTGTTTTGTGCAGTTCACACTCACGCTATGTTACGCAACGCACTGTTTTGTGCAGTTTATCACTCGCGCTTTCTTGTGCATCGCACTGTGTTGTGCAGTTTATCACTCGCGTTATGTTGCGCACCGCACTGTGTTGTGCAGTTTACACTCGGGCTATTTTGTGCTTCGCACTGTCTTGTGCAGTTTATCACTCGCGCTATTTTGCGCATCGCACTGTTTTGTGCTATTTCACTCGCGCTATGTTGCACATCGCACTGTTTTGTGCAGTTCACACTCGCGCTATGTTGTGCATCGCACTGTTCTGTGGAATTTATCACTCGCACTTTCTTGCGCATCGCACTGTGTTGTGAAGTTTATCACTTGCGCTATTTTGCGCATCGCTTTGGTTTGTGCAGTTTACACTCTTGCTATTCCCCGCATCGCACTGTTTTGTGCAGTTTATCACTCATCCTATTTTGCGCATCGCACTATTTTGTGCAGTTGAGACTCGCGCTATTTTGCGCATCGCATTGTTTTGTGCAGTTCACACTCGTGCTATGTTGCGCATCGCACTGTTTTGTGCAGTTTATCACTCGCGCTTTCTTGCACATCGGACTGTGTTGTGCAGTTTGTCACTCGCGCTATTTTGCGCATCGCACTGTGTTGTACAGTTTACACTCAGGCTATTTTGCGCATCGCACTGTCTTGTGCAGTTTATCACTCGCGCTATTTTGCGCATCGCACTGTTTTGTGCTGTTGACAGTCGCGCTATGTTGCGCATCGCACTGTTTTATGCCATTCACACTCGCGCTGTTTTGCGCATCACACTGTTTTGTGCAGTTTATCACTCGCGCTCTTTTGCGCATCGCACGGTTTTGTGCAGTTTACCCCTCGCGCTATTTTGCGCATCGGACTGTTTTGTGTAGTTCACGCTCGCGCTATGTTGCGCATCGCATTCTTTTGGCCAGTTCACACTCGTGCTATGTTGCGTATCGCACTGTTTTGTGCAGTTTATCACTCACGCTTTCTTGCACATCGCACTGTGTTGTGCAGTTTGTCACTCGCGCTATTTTGTGCATCGCACTGTGTTGTGCAGTTTACAGTCGGGCTATTTTGCGCATCGCACTGTCTTGTGCAGTTTATCACTCGCGCTATTTTGCACATCGCACTGTTTTGTGCTGTTGACACTCGCGCTATGTTGCGCATCGCACTATTTTGTGCAGTTTATCAGTCGCGCTTTCTTGCGCATCGCACTGTTTCGTGCAGTATATCACTCGCGCTTTCTCGCGCATCGCACTGTCTCGTGCAGTTTACGCTCGCGCTATTTTGCGCATCGCACTGTTTTGTACAGTTTACCCTCGCGCTATTTTGCGCATCGCACTGTTTTGTGTAGTTCACGCTCGCGCTATGTTGCGCATCGCACTGTTTTGTGCAGTTTATCACTCGCGCTTTGTTGCGCATCGCACTGTTTTGTGCAGTTTATCACTCGCGCTATGTTGCGCACCGCACTGTGTTGTGCAGTTTACACTCGGGCTATTTTGCGCATCGCACTGTCTTGTGCAGTTTATCACTGACACTATTTTGCGCATCACACTGTTTTGTGCTGTTGTCACTCGCGCTATGTTGTGCATCGCACTGTTTTGTGCAGTTGACGCTCGCGCTATGTTGCGCATCGCACTGTTTTGTGCAGTTTATCACTCGCGCTTTCTTGCGCATCGCCCTGTGTCGTGCAGTTTACCACTCGCGCTATTTCGCGCATCGCACTGTCTTGTGCAGTTTACACTCGCGCTATTTTACGCATCGCACTGTTTTGTGCAGTTTACACTCGCGCTATTTTGCGCATCGCACTGTTTTGTGCAGTTGACACTCACGCTATTTTGCGCATCGCACTATTTTCTGCGGTTCACACTCGCGCTGTTTTGCGCATCACACTGTTTTGTGCAGTTTATCACTCACGCTTTTTTGCGCATCGCACTGTTTTGTCCAGTTTACCACTCGCGCTATTTTGCGCATCGCACTGTTTTGTGCAATTGACACTCGCGGTATTTTGCGCATCGCCCTGTTTTGTGTAGTTCACGCTTGCGCTATGTTGCGCATCGCACCGTTTTGTGCAGTTTATCACTCGCGCTTTGTTGCGCATCGCACTGTTTTGTGCAGTTTATCACTCGCGCTTTCTTGCGCATCGCACTGTGTTGTGAAGTTTATCACTCGCGTTATTTTACACTTCGCTTTGTTTTGTCCAGTTTACACTCGCGCTATTTTCTGCATCGCACTGTTCTGTGCAGTTGATACTCGCGCTATTTTACGCATCGCATTGTTCTGTGCAGTTCACACTCGTGCTATGTTGCGCATCGCACTGTTTTGTGCTGTTTATCACTCGTGCTTTCTTGCGCATCGCACCGTGTTGTGCAGTTTATCACTCGCGTTATGTTGTGCACCGCACTGTGTTGTGCAGTTTACACTCGGGCTATTTTGCGCATCGCACTATTTTGTGCTGTTGTCACTCGCGCTATGTCGCACTATTTTGTGCAGTTCACACTCGCGCTATGTTGCGCATCGCACTGTTTTGTGCAATTTATCACTCGCACTTTCTTTCGCATCGCACTGTGTTGTGAAGTTTATCACTCGCGCTATTTTGCGCATCGCTTTTTTTTGTGCAGTTTACACTAGCGCTATTTTCCGTATCGCACTGTTTTGTGCAGATTATCACTCGTGCTATTTTGCGCATCGCACTGTTTTGTGCAGTTGATACTCGCGCTATTTTGCGCATCGCATTGTTTTGTGCAGTTCACACTCGTGCTATGTTGCGCATCGCACTGTTTTGTGCAGTTTATCACTCGCGCTTTCTTGCACATCGTACTGTGTTGTGCAGTTTGTCACTCGCGCTATTTTGCGCATCGCACGGTGTTGTACAGTTTACACTCGGGCTATTTTGCGCATCGCACTGTCTTGTGCAGTTTATCACTCGTGCTATTTTGCGCATCGCACTGTTTTGTGCAGTTCACACTCGCGCTATGTTGCGCATCGCACTGTTTTGTGCTGTTTATCACTCGCGCTTTCTTGCGCATCGCACTGTGTCGTGGAGTTTACCACTCGCGCTATTTCGCGCGTCGCACTGTCTTGTGCAGTTTACACTCGCGTTATTTTGCGCATCGCACTGTTTTGTGCAGTTGACACTCGCGCTATTTTGCGCATCGCAGTGTTTTGTGCAGTTTATCACTCGCGCTCTTTTGCGCATCGTACTGTTTTGTGCAGTTTACCACTCGTGATATTTTGCGCATCGTACTGTTTCGTGCAATTGACATTCGCGTTATTTCGCACATTGCACTGTCTTGTGAAGTTTATCACTCGCGCTATTTTGCGCATCGCTTTGTTTTGTGCAGTTTACACTCGCGCTATTTTCCGCATCGCACTGTTTTGTGCAGTTGAGACTCGCGCTATTTTGCGCAGCGCATTGTTTTGTGCAGTTCACACTGGCGCTATGTTGCGCATCGCACTGTTTTGTGCAGTTTATCACTCACGCTTTCTTGCGCATCGGACTGTGTTGTGCAGTTTATCACTCGCGTTATGTTGCGCACCGCACTGTGTTGTGCAGTTTACGCTCGGGCTATTTTGCGCTTCGCACTGTCTTGTGCAGTTTATCACTGACGCTATTTTGCGCATCGCACTGTTTTGTGCTATTGTCACTCGCACTATGTTGCGCATCACACTGTTTTGTGCAGTTGACGCTCGCGATATGTTGCGCATCACACTGTGTCATACAGTTTACCACTCGCGCTATTTCGTGCATCGCACTGTCTTGTGCAGTTTACACTCGCTCTACTTTACGCAGCGCACTGTTTTGTGCAGTTTACACTCGCGCAATTTTGCGCATCGCACTGTTTTGTGCAGTTGACACTCGCGCTATTTTACGCATTGCACTGTTTTATGCCGTTCACACTCGCGCTGTTTTGCGCATCGCACTGTTTTGTGCAGTTTATCACTCGCGCTCTTTTGTACATCGCACCGTTTTGTGCAGTTTACCACTCGTGCTATTTTGCGCATCGCACTGTCTTGTGCAATTGACACTCGCGCTATTTTGCGCATCGCACTGTTTTGTGCAGTTTATCACTCTCGCTTTCTTGCGCATTGCACTGTGTCGTGCAGTTTAACACTCGCGCTATTTCGCGCATCGCACTGTCTTGTGCAGTTTACACTCGCGCTATTTTGCGCAGCACACTGTTTTGTGCAGTTTACGCTCGCGCTATTTTGCGTATCCCACTGTTTTGTGCAGTTGACACTCGCGCTATTTTGCGCATCGCATTGTTTTGTGCAGTTCACACTCGCGCTGTTTTCCGTATCTTACTGTTTTGTGCAGTTTATCACTCGCACTCTTTTGTGCATCGCACTGTTTTTTGCAGTTTACCACTCGTGCTATTTTGCGCATCGCACAGTTTCGTGCAATTGACATTCGCGCTATTTCGCACATTGCACTGTCTTGTGAAGTTTGTCACTCGCGCGATTTTGGGCATCGCTTTGTTTTGTGCAGTTTACACTCGCGCTATTATCCGCATCGCACTGTTTTGTGCAGTTTGTCACTCGCGCTATTTTCCGCATCGCACTGTTTTGTGCAGTTGATACTCGCGCTATTTTGCGTATCGCACTAGTTTGTGCAGTATTTCACTCGCGCTATTTTCGCATCGCACTGTTTTGTGCAGTTGACACTCGCGCTATTTTGCGCATCGCACTGTTTTGTGCAGTTCACACTCGCGCGATGTTACGCATCGCATTGTTTTGTGCAGTTTATCACCCGCGCATTCTTGCGCATCGCAATGTGTTGTGCAGATTGTCACCCACGCTATTTTGCGCACCGCGCTGTGTTGTGCAGTTTATATTCGCGCTATTTTGCGCATCGCACTGTCTTGTGCTATTTATCACTCGCGCTATTTTGTGCATCGCACTGTTTTGTGCAGTTGACATGCGCGCTATGTTGCGCATCGCACTGTTTTGTGCAGTTGACGCCCGCGCTATGTTGCGCATCGCACTGTTCTGTGCAGTTTATCACTCGCGCTTTCTTGCGCATTGCACTGTGTCGTGCTGTTTAACACACCCGCTATTTCGCGCATCGCACTGTCTTGTGCAGTTTACACTCGCGCTATTTTACGCATCGCTCTGTTTTGTGCAGTTTACACTCGGGCTATTTTGCGCATCACACTGTCTTGTGCAGTTTGTCACTCGCGCTATTTTGCGCATCGCACTGTTTCATGCTGTTGTCACTCGCGCTATGTTGTGCATCGCACTGTTTTGTGCAGTTGACACTCGCGCTATGTTGCGCATGACACTGTTTTGTGCAGTTTATCACTCGCGCTTTCTTGCGCGTCGCACTGTGTCGTGCAGTTTACCACTCGCGCTATTTCGCGCATCGCACTGTCTTGTGCAGTTTACACTCGCGCTATTTTGCGCATAGCACTGTTTTGTGCAGTTTACACTCGCGCTATTTTGCGCATCGCGTTGTTTTGTGCAGTTCACACTCGCGCTGTTTTGCGCAACGCACTATTTTGTGCAGTTTATCACTCGCGCTCTTTTGCACATCGCACTGTTTTGTGCAGTTTACCACTCGTGCTATTTTGCGCGTCGTACAGTTTCGTGCAATTGACATTCGCGCTATTTCGCACATTGCACTGTCTTGTGAAGTTTGTCACTCGCGCGATTTTGCGCATCGCTTTGTTTTGTGCAGTTTACACTCGCGCTATTTTCCGCATCGCACTATTTTGTGTAGTATTTCACTCGCGCTATTTTGCGCATCGCACTGTTTTGTGCAGTTGACACTCGCGCTATTTTGCGCATCGCACTGTTTTGTGCAGTTCACACTCGCGCTATGTTACGAATCGCATTGTTTTGTGCAGTTTATCACTCGCGCATTCTTGCGCATCGCAATGTGTTGTGCAGATTGTCACCCACGCTATTTTGCGCATCGCACTGTGTTGTGCAGTTTACACTCGCGCTATTTTGCGCATCGCACTGTCTTGTGCAGTTTATCACTCGCGCTACTTTGCGCATCGCACTGTTTTGTGCAGTTGACACGCGCTATGTTGCGCATCGCACTGTTTTGTGCAGTTGACGCCCGCGCTGTGTTGCGCATCGCACTGTTTTGTGCAGTTTATCACTCGCGCTTTCTTGCGCATTGCACTGTGTCGTGCAGTTTAACACTCCTGCTATTTCGCGCATCGCACTGTCGTGTGCAGTTTACACTCGCGCTATTTTACTCATCGCTCTGTTTTGTGCAGTTTACACTCGGGCTATTTTGCGCATCACACTGTCTTGTGCAGTTTGTCACTCGCGCTATTTTGCGCATCGCACTGTTTCATGCTATTGTCACTCGCGCTATGTTGTGCATCGTACTATTTTGTGCAGTTGACACTCGCGCTATGTTGCGCATGACACTGTTTTGTGCAGTTTATCACTCGCGCTTTCTTGCGCGTTGCACTGTGTCTTGCAGTTTACCGCTCGCGCTATTTCGTGCATCGCACTATCTTGTGCAGTTTATACTCGCGCTATTTTGCGCATCGCACTGTTTTGTGCAGTTTACACTCGCGCTATTTTGCGCATCGCATTGTTTTGTGTAGTTCACACTCGCGCTGTTTTGCGCATCGCACTGTTTTGTGCAGTTTATCACTCGCGCTCTTTTGCACATCGCACTGTTTTGTGCAGTTTACCACTCGTGCTATTTTGCGCGTCGCACAGTTTCGTGCAATTGACATTCGCGCTATTTCGCACATTGCACTGTCTTGTGAAGTTTGTCACTCGCGCTATTTTCCGCATCGCACTGTTTTGTGCAGTTTATCACTCGCGCTATTTTGCGCATCGCACTATTTTGTGCCGTTGATACTCGCGCTATTTTGCGTATCGCACTATTTTGTGCAGTATTTCACTCGCGCTATTTTGCGCATCACACTGTTTTGTGCAGTTGACACTTGCGCTATTTTGCGCATCGTACTGTTTTGTGCAGTTCACACTCGCGCTATGTTACGCATCGCATTGTTTTGTGCAGTTTATCACTCGCGCATTCTTGCGCATCGCAATGTGTTGCGCAGATTATCACTCACGCTATTTTGCGCATCGCACTGTGTTGTACAGTTTACACTCGGGCTATTTTGCGCATCGCACTGTCTTGTGCAGTTTATCACTCGCGCTATTTTGCGCATCGCACTGTTTTGTGCAGTTGACACGCGCGCTGTGTTGAGCATCGCACTGTTTTGCGCAGTTGATGCCCGCGCTGTGTTGAGCATCGCACTGTTTTGTGCAGTTGATGCCCGCGCCATGTTGCGCATCGCACTGTTTTTTGCAGTTTATCACTCGCGCTTTCTTGCGCATCGCACTGTGTCGTGCAGTTTAACACTCGCGCTATTTCGCGCATCGCACTGTCTTGTGCAGTTTACACTCGCGCTATTTTACGCATCGCTCTGTTTTGTGCAGTTTACACTCGTGCTATTTTGCGCATCGCACTGTTTTGTGCAGTTGACACTCGCGCTATTTTGCGCATCGCACTGTTTTGTGCAGTTCACGCTGGCGCTATGTTGCGCATCGCACTGTTTTGTGCAGTTTATCGCTCGCGTTTTCTTGCACATCGTACTGTTTTGTGCAGTTTATCACTCGCGCTATGTCGCGCACCGCACTGTTTTGTGCAGTTTACACTCGTGCTATTTTGCGCATCGCACTGTCTTGTGCAGTTTATCACTCGCGTTATTTTACGCATCGCACTATTTTGTGTTGTTGTCACTCGCGCTATGTTGCGCATCGCACTGTTTTGTGCACTTTATCACTCGCGCTTTCTTGCGCATCGCACTGTGTTGTGAAGTTTATCACTCGTGCTATTTTGCGCATCGCACTGTTTTGTGCAGTTTACACTCGCGCTATTTTCCGCATCGCACAGTTTTGTGCAGTATTTCACTTGCGCTATTTTGCGCATCGCACTGTTTTGTGCAGTTGACACTCGCGCTATTTTGCGCATCGCACTGTTTTGTGCAATTCACACCCGCGCTATGTTGCGCATCGCATTGTTTTATGCAGTTTATCACTCGCGCTTTCTTGCGCATCGCAATGTGTTGTGTAGATTGTCACTCACGCTATTTTGCGCATCGCACTGTGTTGTGCAGTTTACACTCGGGCCATTTTGCGCATCGCACTGTCTTGTGCAGTTTATCACTCGCGTAATTTTGCGCATCGCACTGTTTTGTGCAGTTGACACGCGTGCTATGTTGCGCATCGCACTGTTTTGTGCAGTTTCTCACTCGCGCTTTCTGGCGCATAGCACTGTGTCGTGCAGTTTACCACTCGCGCTATTTCGCGAGTCGCACTGTCTTGTGCAGTTTACACTCGCGCTATTTTGCGCATGGCACTGTTTTGTGCAGTTGACACTCGCGCTATTTTGCGCATCGCACTGTTTTGTGCAGTTCACACTCGCGCTATTTTGCGTATCGCACTGTTTTGTGCAGTTTACCACTCGCGCTATTTTGCGCATCACAATGTTTTGTGCAATTGACACTCACGCTGTTTTACGCATCGCACTGTTTTGTGCAGTTCACGCTCGCGCTATGTTGCGCATCGCACTGCTTTGTGCAGTTTATCACTCGCGCTTTCTTGCGCATCGCACTATCTTGTGCAGTTTATCACTCGCACTGTTTTGTGCAGTTTACACTCGCGCTATTTTGCGCATCGCACTGTCTTGTGCAGTTTATCACTCGCGCTATTTTGCGCATCGCACTGTTTCATGCTGTTGTCACTCGCGCCGCATTGTTTTGTGCAGTTCACACTCGCGCTATGTTACGCATCGCACTGCTTTTAGCAGTTTATCACTCGCGCTTTCTTGCACATCGCAATGTGTTGTGCAGTTTGTCACTCGCGCTATTTTGCGCCTCGCACCGTGTTGTGCAGTTTACACTCGGGCTATTTTGCAGATCGCACTGTCTTGTGAAGTTTATCACTCGCGCTATTTTGCGCATCGCACTGTTTTGTGCAGTTGACACTCGCGCTATGTTGCGCATCGCACTGTTTTGTGCAGTTTATCACTCGGGCTTTCTTGCACATCGCACTGTGTCGTGCAATTTGCCACTCGCGCTATTTCGCGCATCGCACTGTCTGGTGCAGTTTACACTCGCGCTATTTTGCACATCGCACTGTTTCGTGCAGTTTACACTCGCGCTATTTTGCGCATCGCACTGTTTTCTGCAGTTCACACTCGCGCTGTTTTGCGTATCACACTGTTTTTGTGCAATTTATCACTCGCGCTATTTTGCGCATCGCACTGTTTTGTGCTATTGACACTCGCGCTATTTTGCACATCGCACTGTTTTATGCAGTTCACGCTCGCGCTATGTTGCGCATCGCACTATTTTGTGCAGTTTATCACTCGCGCTTTCTTGCGCATCGCACTGTGTTGTGCAGTTTATAACTCGCGCTATGTTGCGCACCGCACTCTTTTGTGCAGTTTACACTCGCGCTAATTTGCGCATCGCACTGTCTTGTGCAGTTTATCACTCGCGCTATTTTGCGCATCGCACTGTTTTGTGCTGTTGTCACTCGCGCTATGTTGCGCATCGCATTGTTTTGTGCAGTTCACACTCGCGCTATGTTGCGCATCGCACTGTTTTGTGCAGTTTATCACTCGCGCTTTCTTGCACATCGCACTGTGTTGTGCAGTTTATCACTCGTGCTATTTGGCGCAACGCACTGTTTTGTGCAGTTTATTACTCACGCTATTTTGCGCATCCCACTGTTTTGTGCAGTCGACACTCGCACTATTTTGTGCATCGCACTGTTTTGTGCAGTTCACTCTCGCGCTATGTTGCGCATCGCACTGTTTTGTGCGGTCTATCACTCGTGCTTTCTTGCGCATTGCACTGTTTTGTGCAGTTTATCACTCGCGCTATGTTGCGCACCACACTGTTTGGTGCAGTTTACACTCGTGCTATTTTGCGCATCACACTGTCTTGTGCAGTTTATCACTCGTGCTATTTTGCGCATCGCACTGTTTTGGGATGTTGTCACTCGCGCTATGTTGCGCATCGCACTGTTTTGTGCAGTTCACACTCTTCGCACTGTTTTGTGCAATTTATCACTCGCGCTTTCTTGCGCATCGCACTGTGTTGTGAAGTTTATAACTCGTGCTATTTTGCGCATCGCACTGTTTTGTGCAGTTTACACTCGCGCTATTTTCCACATCGCACAGTTTTGTGCAGTATTTCACTCGCGCTATTTTGGGCATCGCACTGTTTTGTCGAGTTGACACTCGCGCTATTTTGCGCATCGCACGGTTTTGTGCAGTTCACACTCGCTCTATGTTGCGCATCGCATTGTTTTGTGCAGTTTATCACTCTCGCTCTCTTGCGCATCGCAATGTGTTGTGCAGATTGTCACTCACTCTATTTTGCGCATCACACTATCTTGTGCAGTTCACACTCGGGCTATTTTGCGCATCGCACTGTCTTGTACAGTTTATCACTCGCGCTATTTTGCGCATTGCACTGTTTTGTGCAGTTGACACTCCCGCTATTTTGCGCATCGCACTGTTTTGTGCAGTTGACACTCGCGCTATGTTGCGTATCGCACTGTTTTGTGCAGTTCACACTGGCGCTATGTTGCGCATCGCACTGTTTTGTGCAGTTTATCACTCGCGCTTTCTTGCGCATCTCACTGTGTCGTGCAGTTTAACACTCGCGCTATTTCGCGCATCGCACTGTCTTGTGCAGTTTACACTCGCGCTATTTTGCGCGTCGCACTGTTTTGTGGAGTTTACACTCGCGCTATTTTGCGCATCGCACTGTTTTGTGCAGTTGACACTCGCGCTATTTTGCGCATCGCACTGTTTTGTGCAGTTTACACTCGCGCTATGTTGCGCATCGTACTGTTTTGTGCAGTTTATCACTCGCGCATTCTTGCGCATCGCACTGTGTTGTGAAGTTTATCTCGCGCGGTATTTTGCACATTGCTTTGTTTTGTGCTGTTTACACTCGCGCTATTTTCCGCATCGCACTGTTTTGTGCAGTTTATCACTCGTGCTATTTTGCGCATCGCACTATTTTGTGCAGTTGACACTCGCGCTATTTTGCACATCGCACTGTTTTCTGCAGTTGACACTTGCGCTGTTTTACGCATCAGACTGTTTTGTGCAGTTTACACTCGCGCTATTTTGCGTATCGCACTGTCTTGTGCAGTTTATCACTCGCGCTATTTTGCGCATCGCACTGTTTTGTGCTGCTGTCACTCGCGCTATGTTGCGCATCGCATTGTTTTGTGCAGTTCACACTCGCGCTATGTTGCGCATCGCACTGTTTTGTGCAGTTTATCACTCGCGCTTTCTTGCACATCGCAATGTGTTGTGCAGTTTGTCACTCGCTATTTTGCGCATCGCACTGTGTTGTGCAGTTTACACTCGGGCTATTTAGGGCATCGCACTGTCTTGTGAAGTTTATCACTCGCGCTATGTTGCGCATCGCACTGTTTTGTGCAGTTTATCACTTCGGCTTTCTTACGCATCGCACTGTCTGGTGTAGTTTACACTCGCGCTATTTTGCGCATCGCACTGTTTCGTGCAGTTTACACTCGCGCTATTTTGTGCATCGCACTGTTTCGTGTAGTTTACACTCGCGCTATTTTGCGCATCGCACTGTTTTCTGCAGTTCACACTCGCGCTGTTTTGCGTATCACACTGTTTTTTGCAGTTTATCACTCGCGCTATTTTGCGCATCGCACTGTTTTGTGCAGTTTACCACTCGCGCTGTTTTGCTCATCGCACTGTTTTGTGCAACTGACACTCGCGCTATTTTCCATATCGCACTGTTTTGTGCAGTTCACGCTCGCGCTATGTTGCGCATCGCACTATTTTGTGCAGTTATCACTCGCGCTTTGTTGCGCATCGCACTGTGTTGTGCAGTTTATAACTCGCGCTATGTTGCGCACGGCACTCTTTTGTGCAGTTTACACTCGCGCTATTTTGCGCATCGCACTGTCTTGTGCAGTTTATCACTCGCGCTATTTTGCACATCGCACTGTTTTGTGCTGTTGTCACTCGCGCTATGTTGCGCAGCGCATTGTTTTGTGCAGTTCACACTCGCGCTACGTTGCGCATCGCACTGTTTTGTGCAGTTTATCACTCGCGCTTTCTTGCGCATCGCACTGTGTTGTGCAGTTTATCACTCATGTTGTTTTGCGCATCGCACTATTTTGTGCAGTTTATTACTCACGCTATTTTGCGCATCACACTGTTTTGTGCAGTCGACACTCGAGCTATTTTGCGCATCGCACTGTTTTGTGCAGTTCACTCTCGCGCTATGTTGCGCATCGCACTGTTTTGTGCGGTTTATCACTCACGCTTTCTTGCGCATCGCACTGTGTTGTGCAGTTCATCATTCGCGCTATGTTGTGCACCGCACTGTTTGGTGCAGTTTACACTAGTGCTATTTTGCGCATCGCACTGTCTTGTGCAGTTTATCACTCAGGCTATTTTGCGCAACGCACTGTTTTGTGCTGTTGTCACTCGCGCTATGTTGCGCATCGCACTGTTTTGTGCAGTTCACACTCGCGCTATGTTGCGCATCGCACTGTTTTGTGCAATTTGTCACTCGCGCTTTCTTGCGCATCGCACTGTGTTGTGAAGTTTATAACTCGTGCTATTTTGCGCATCGCACTGTTTTGTGCAGTTTACACTCGCGCTATTTTCCACATCGCACAGTTTTGTGCAGTATTTCGCTCGCGCTATTTTGGGCATCGCATGTTTTGTCCAGTTGACACTCGCGCTATTTTGCGCGTCGCACTATTTTGTGCAGTTCACACTCGCGCTATGTTGCGCATCGCATTGTTTTGTGCAGTTTACCACTCACGCTATGTTGCGCCCCGCACTGTTTTGTGCAGTTTACACTCATCCGATTTTGCGCGTCGCTCTATCTTGTGCAGTTTATCACTCGCGCTATTTTGCGCATCGCACTGTTTTGTGCAGTTCACACTCGCGCTTTGTTGCGCATCGCACTGTTTTGTGTAATTTATCACTCGCGCTTTCTTGCGCAGCGCACGGTGTTGTGAAGTTTATCACTCACGCTGTTTTGCGCATAGCACTGTTTTCTGCAGTTTACACTCGTGCTCTTTTGCGCATCGCACTATTTTGTGTAGTTTATCACTCGCGCTATTTTGCGCATCGCACTGTTTTGTGCAGTTTACCACTCGTGCTATTTTGCGCATCGCACTGTTTTCTGCAGTTGACTCTCGCGCTATTTTGCGCATTGCAATGTTTTGTGCAGTTCACACTCGCGCTGTGTTGTGCATCGCACTGTTTTGTGCAGTTTATCACTCGCGCTTTCTTGCGCATCGCACTGTGTTGTGCAGTTTATCACTCGCGCTATGTTGCGCGTCGCACTGTTTTGTGCAGTTTACACTCGCGCTATTTTGCGCATCGCACTGTCTTGTGCAATTTATCACTCGCGCTATTTTGCGCATCGCACTGTTTTGTGCTGTTGTCCCTCGCGCTATGTTGCGCATCGCACTGTTATGTGCAGTTTATCACTCGCGTTGTTTTGCGCATGGCACTGTTTTCTGCAGTTTATCACTCGCGCTATTTTGCGTATCGCACTGTTTTGTGCAGTTTACCACTCGCGCTATTTTGCGCATCACACTGTTTTGTGCTGTTGTGACTCGCGCTATGTTGCACATCGCATTGTTTTGTGCAGTTCACACTCGTGCTATGTTGCGCATCGCACTGTTTTGTGCAGTTTATCACTCGCGCTTTCTTGCGCATCGCACTGTGTTGTGCAGTTTGCCACTCGCGCTATGTTGCGCCGTGCACTGTTTTGTTCAGTTTACACTCGTGCTATTTTGCGCATCGCACTATCTTTTGCAGTTTATCACTCGCGCTATTTTGCGCATTGCACTGTTTTGTGCAGTTCACACTCGCACTATGTTGCGCATCGCACTGTTTTGTACAATTTATCCCTCGCGCTTTCTTGCGCATCGCACTGTGTAGTGAAGTTTATCACTCGCGCTATTTTGCGCATCGCACTGTTTTGTGCAGTTTGCACTCGCGCTATTTTGCGCATCGCACTATTTTCTGCAGTTCACACTCGCACTGTTTTGTGCAGTTCACCACTCGCGCTATTTTGCACATCGCACTGTTTTGTGCACTTGACACTCGCGCTATTTTGCGCACCGCACTGTTTTGTGCAATTTACACTCGCGCTATTTTGCGTATCGCACTGTTTTGTGCAGTTTATGCTCGCGCTATGTTGCGCTTCGCACTATTTTGTGCAGTTTGTCACTCGCGCATTCTTGCGCATCGCACTGTGTTGCGCAGTTTATAACTCGCACTGTGTGGCGCACCGCACTGTTTTGTGCACTTTACACTCGCGCTATTTTGGGTATCGCACTGCCTTGTGCAGTTTATCACTCGCGCTATTTTGCGCATCGCACTATTTTGTGCTGTTGTCACTCGCGCTATGTTGCGCGTCGCATTGTTTTGTGCAGTTCACACTCGCGCTATGTTGCGCCGCGCACTGTTTTGTGCAGTTTATCACTCACGCTTTCTTGCGCATCCCACTGTGTTGTGCAGCTTATCACTCGCGCTATGTTGCGCCCTGCACTGTTTTGTGCAGTTTACACGCATCCTATTTTGCGCATCGCTCTATCTTGTGCAGTTTATCACTCCCGCTATTTTGCGCATCGCACTGTTTTGTGCAGTACACACTCGCGCTATATTGCCCATCGCACTGTTTTTTGCAATTTATCACTCGCGCTTTCTTGCGCATCGCACGGTGTTGTGAAGTTTATCACTCGCGCTATTTTGCGCATCACACTGTTTTGTGCAGTTCACACTCGCGCTATGTTGCGCATCGCCCTATTTTGTGCAGTTTATCACTCGCGCTCTTTTGCGCATGCTACAGTTTTATGCAGTTTACACTCGCGCTCTTCTGCGCATCGCACAATTCTGTGCAGTTTATCACTCGCGCTATTTTGCGCATCGCACTGTTTTCTGCAATTAACACTGGCGCTATTTTGCCAATAGCACTGTTTTGCGCAGTTCACACTCGTGCTATGTTGCGCATCGCACTGTTTTGTGCAGTTGACACTCGCGCTATGTTGCGCGTCACACTGTTTTGTGCAGTTTATCACTCGTGCTTTCTTGCGGATCGCACTGTGTCGTGCAGTTTACCACTCTCGCTATTTCGCGCATCGCACTGTCTTGTGCAGTTTACACTCGCGCTATTTTGCGCATCGCACTGTTTTGTGGAGTTTACACTCGCGCTATTTTGCGCATTACACTGTTTTGTGTAGTTGACACTCGCGCTATTTTGCGCATCGCACTGTTTTGTGCAGTTCACACTCGCGCTATGTTGCGCATCGCATTGTTTTGTGCAGTTTATCACTCGCGCTTTCTTGCGCATCGCACTGTGTTGTGCAGTTTATCACTCGCGCTATTTTCCGCATCGCACTGTGTTGTGCAGTTTATCACTCGCGCTATTTTGCGCATCGCACTATTTTGTGCAATTGACCCTCGCGCTATTTTGCGCAGCGCACTGTTTTGTGCAGTTCACACTCGCGCTATGTTGCTCCTCGCACTGTTTTGTGCCGTTTCTCACTCGCGCTTTCTTGCACATCGCACTGTGTTGTGCAGTTTGTCACTCGCGTTATTTTGCACATCGCACTGTGTTGTGCAATTTACACTCGGGCTATTTTGCGCATCGCACTGTCTTGTGCAGTTTGTCACTCCCGCCACTTTGTGCATCGCACTGTTTTGTGCAGTTGACACTCGCGCTATGTTGCGCATCGCACTGTTTTGTGCAGTTTATCACTCGCGCTTTCTGGCGCATCGCACAGTGTCGTGCAGTTTACACTCACGCTATTTTGCGCATCGCACTGTCTTGTGCAGTTTACACTCGCGCTATTTTGCGCATCGCACTGTCTTGTGCAGTTTACACTCGCGCTATTTTGCGCATCGCATTGTTTTGTGCAGTTGACACTCATGTTATTTTGCGCATTGCACTGTTTTGTGCAGTTCACACTCGTGCTATGTTGCGCATTGCATTGTTTTGTGCAGTTTATCACTCGCGCTTTCTTGCGCATCGCACTGTGTTGTGTAGTTTACACTCGCGCTATGTTGCGCACCGCACTGTTTTGTGCAGTTTACACTCGCGCTATTTTGCGGATCGCACTGTTTTGTGCAGTTGACACTCGTGCTATTTTCCGCATCGCATTGTTTTGTGCAGTTGACACTCGCGCTATGTTGCGCATCGCATTGTTTTGTGCAGTTTATCACTCGTGCTTTCTTGCGCATCGCACTGTGTTGTGCAGTTTATCACTCGCGCTATGTTGCGCACCGCACTGTTTTGTGCAGTTTACACTAGCGCTATTCTGCGCATCGCACTGTCTTGTGCAATTTATCACTCGCGCTATTTTGCGCATCGCACTGTTTTGTGCTGTTGACACTCGCGCTATGTTGGGCATCGCACTGTTTTGTGCACTTTATCACTCGCGCTGTTTTGCACATGGCACTGTTTTCTGCAGTTTACACGCGCGCACTTTTGCGCATCGCACTGTTTTGTGCAGTTTATCACTCGCGCTATTTTGCGCATCGCACTATTTTGTGCAGTTTACCACTCGCGCTGTTTAGCGCATCGCACTGTTTTCTGCAGTTGACACTCGCGCTATTTTGCGCATCGCACAGTTGTGCAGTTGACACTCGCGCTATGTTGCGCATCGCACTGTTTTGTGCAGTTCACACTGTCGCTATGTTGCACATCGCACTGTTTTGTGCAGTTTATCACCCGCGCTTTCTTGCGCATCGCACTGTGTCGTGCAGTTTATCACTCGCGCTATTTCGCGCATCGCACTGTCTTGTGCAGTTTACACTCGCGCTATTTTACGCATCGCACTGTTTTGTGCAGTTGACACTCGCGCTATTTTGCGCATCGCACTGTTTTGTGCAGTTCACACTCGCGCCAAGTTGCGCATCGCACCGTTTCTTGCAATCTATCACTCGCGCTCTCTTGCGCATCGCACTGTGTTGTGCAGTTTGTCACCCGCGCTATTTTGCGCATCGCACTG
Organism: Camellia japonica; assembly: GCA_030407325.1. Lineage (NCBI taxonomy): Eukaryota > Viridiplantae > Streptophyta > Magnoliopsida > Ericales > Theaceae > Camellia > Camellia japonica. Next base: position 132,960 of record JAPPVO010006251.1, on the reverse strand, counting down.
TTTTGTGCAGTTTGTCACTCGTGCTAATTTGCGCATCGCACTGTTTTGTGCAGTTCACACTCGTGCTGTTTTGCGCATCGCACTGTTTTGTGCTATTTACACTCGCGCTATTTCGCGCATAGCACTGTTTTGTGCAGTTTACACTCGCGTTTTTTTGCGCATCGCACTGTTTTGTGTAGTTGACCAGTCGCGTTATTTTGCGCATCACACTGTTTTGTGCAGTTCACCACTCGCTCTATTTTGCGCATCGCACTGCTTTGTGCACTTGACACTCGCGCTATGTTGCGCATCGCACTGTTTTGTGCAGTTTACGCTCGCACTATGTTGCGCTTCGCACTGTTTTGTGCAGTTTATGACTCGCGCTTTCTTGCGCATCGCACTATGTTATGCAGTTTATAACTCACGCTATGTTGCGCACCGCACTGTTTTGTGCACTTTACACTCGCGCTATTTTGCGCGTCGCACTGCCTTATGCAGTTTATCACTCGCGCTATTTTGCACATCGCACTGTTTTGTGCTGTTGTCACTCGCGCTATGTTGCGCATCGCACTGTTTTGTGCTGGTGTCACTCGCGCTATGTTGCGCGTCGCATTGTTTTGTGCAGTTCACACTCGCGCTATGTTGCGCCTCGCACTGTTTTGTGCAGTTTATCGCTCGCACTTTCTTGCGCATCGCACTGTGTTGAGCAGTTTATCACTCACGCTATGTTACGCCTCGCACTGTTTTGTGCAGTTGACACTCATCCTATTTTGCGCATCGCTCTATCTTGTGCAGTTTATCACTCGTGCTATTTTGTGCATCGCACTGTTTTGTGCAGTTCACACTCGCGGTATGTTGCGCATTCACTGTTTTGTGCAATTTGTCACTCGCGCTTTCTTGCGCATCGCACTGTGTTGTGAAGTTTATCACTCGCGCTATTTTGCGTATCGCACTGTTTTGTGCAGTTCACACTCGCGCTATGTTGCGCATCGCACCGTTTTGTGTTGTTTATCACTCGCGCTGTTTTGCGCATGGCACTGTTTTCTGCAGTTTACACTCGCGCTCTTTTGCGCATCGCACTATTTTGTGCAGTTTATCACTCGCGCTATTTTGCGCATCGCACTGTTTTGTGCAGTTTACCACTCGCGCTATTTTGCGCATCGCACTGTTTTGTGCTGTTGAGACTCGCGCTATGTTGCGCATCGCATTGTTTTGTGCAGTTCACACCCGCGCTATGTTGCGCATCGCACTGTTTTGTGCAGTTTATCACTCGCGCTTTCTTGCGCATCGCACTGTGTTGTGCAGTTTGCCACTCGCGCTATGTTGCGCCGTGCACTGTTTTGTTCAGTTTACACTTGTGCTATTTTGCGCATCGCACTATCTTTTGCTGTTTATCACTCACGCTATTTTGCGCATCGCACTGTTTTGTGCAGTTCACACTCGCACTATGTTGCGCATCGCACTGTTTTGTGCAATTTATCACTCGCGCTTTCATGCGCATCGCACTGTGTAGTGAAGTTTATCACTCGCGCTATTTTGCGCATCGTAGTGTTTTGTGCAGTTTGCACTCGCACTATTTTGCGCATCGCACTATTTTCTGCAGTTCACACTCGCGCTGTTTTGCGCATCGCACTGTTTTGTGCAGTTCACCACTCGCGCTATTTTGCACATCGCACTGTTTTGTGCACTTGACACTCGCGCTATTTTGTGCATCGCACTGTTTTGTGCAATTGACACTCGCGCTATTTTGTGCATCGCACTGTTTTGTGCAGTTTATGCTCGCGCTATGTTGCGCTTCGCACTGTTTTGTGCAGTTTGTCACTCGCGCATTCTTGCGCATCGCACTGTGTTGCACAGTTTATAACTCGCGCTATGTTGCGCACCGCACTGTTTTGTGCACTTTACACTCGCGCTATTTTGGGTATCGCATTGGCTTGTGCAGTTTATCACTCGCGCTATTTTGCGCATCGCACTGTTTTGTGCTGTTGTCACTCGCGCTATGTTGCGCGTTGCATTGTTTTGTGCAGTTCACACTCGTGCTATGTTGCGCCTCGCACTGTTTTGTGCAGTTTATCACTCGCGCTTTCTTGCGCATCCCACTGTGTTCTGCAGCTTATCACTCGCGCTATGTTGCGCCCCGCACTATTTTGTGCAGTTTACACTCATCCTATTTTGTGCATCGCTCTATCTTGTGCAGTTTATCACTCCCGCTATTTTGCGCATCGCACTGTTTTGTGCAGTTCACACTCGCGCTATGTTGCGCATCGCACTGTTTTTTGCAATTTATCACTCGCGCTTTCTTGCGCATCGCACGGTGTTGTGAAGTTTATCACTTACGCTATTTTGCGCATCGCACTGTTTTGCGCAGTTCACACTCGCGCTATGTTGCGCATCGCCCTATTTTGTGCAGTTTATCACTCGCGCTCTTTTGCGCATGCCACTGTTTTATGTAGTTTACAGTCGCGCTCTTTTGCGCATCGCACTATTTTGTGCAGTTTATCACTCGCGCTATTTTGCGCATCGCACTGTTTTGTGCAGTTTACCACTCGCGATATTTTGCGCATCGCACTGTTTTGTGCTGTTGGGACTCGCGCTATGTTGCGCATCGCATTGTTTTGTGCAGTTCACACTCGCGCTATGTTGCGCATCGCACTGTTTTGTGCAGTTTATCACTCGCGCTTTCTTGCGCATCGCACTGTGTTGTGCAGTTTGCCACTCGCGCTATGTTGCGCCGTGCACTGTTTTGTTCAGTTTACACTCGTGCTATTTTGCGCATCGCACTATCTTTTGCAGTTTATCACCGCGCTATTTTGCGCATCGCACTGTTTTGTGCAGTTCACACTCGCACTATGTTGCGCATCGCACTGTTTTGTGCAATTTATCACTCGCGCTTTCTTGCGCATCGCACTGTGTAGTGAAGTTTATCACTCGCGCTATTTTGCGCATCGCACTGTTTTGTGCAGTTTGCACTCGCACTATTTTGCGCATCGCACTATTTTCTGCAGTTCACACTCGCGCTGTTTTGCACATCGCACTGTTTTGTGCAGTTCACCACTCGCGCTATTTTGCACATCGCACTGTTTTGTGCACTTGACACTCGCGCTATTTTGTGCATCGCACTGTTTTGTGCAATTGACACTCGCGTTATTTTGCGCATCGCACTGTTTTGTGCAGTTTATGCTCGCGCTATGTTGCGCTTCGCACTGTTTTGTGCAGTTTGTCACTCGCGCATTCTTGCGCATCGCACTGTGTTGCACAGTTTATAACTCGCGCTATGTTGCGCACCGCACTGTTTTGTGCACTTTACACTCGCGCTATTTTGGGTATCGCACTGCCTTGTGCAGTTTATCACTCGCGCTATTTTGCGCATCGCACTGTTTTGTGCTGTTGTCACTCGCGCTATGTTGCGCGTCGCATTGTTTTGTGCTGTTCACACTCGCGCTATGTTGCGCCTCGCACTGTTTTGTGCAGTTTATCACTCGCGCTTTCTTGCGCATCCCACTGTGTTGTGCAGCTTATCACTCGCGCTATGTTGCGCCCCTCACTATTTTGTGCAGTTTACACTCATCCTATTTTGTGCATCGCTCTATCTTGTGCAGTTTATCACTCCCGCTATTTTGCGCATCGCACTGTTTTGTGCAGTTCACACTCGCGCTATGTTGCGCATCACACTGTTTTTTGCAATTTATCACTCGCGCTTTCTTGCGCATCGCACGGTGCTGTGAAGTTTATCACTCGCGCTATTTTGCGCATCGCACTGTTTTGCGCAGTTAACACTCGCGCTATGTTGCGCATCGCCCTATTTTGTGCAGTTTATCACTCGCGCTCTTTTGCACATGCCACTGTTTTATGCAGTTTACACTCGCGCTCTTTTGCGCATCCCACTATTTTGTGCAGTTTATCACTCGCGCTATTTTGCGCATCGCACTATTTTGTGCAGTTTACCACTCGCGATATTTTGCGCATTGCACTGTTTTGTGCTGTTGGGACTCGCGCTATGTTGCGCATCGCATTGTTTTGTGCAGTTCACACTCGCTCTATGTTGCGCATCGCACTGTTTTGTGCAGTTTATCACTCGCGCTTTCTTGCGCATCGCACTGTGTTGTGCAGTTTGCCACTCGCGCTATGTTGCGCCGTGCACTGTTTTGTTCAGTTTACACTCGTGCTATTTTGCGCATCGCACTATCTTTTGCAGTTTATCACTCGCGCTATTTTGCGCATCGCACTGTTTTGTGCAGTTCACACTCGCACTATGTTGCGCATCGCACTGTTTTGTGCAATTTATCACTCGCGCTTTCTTGCGCATCGCACTGTGTAGTGAAGTTTATCACTCGCGCTATTTTGCGCATCGCACTGTTTTGTGCAGTTTGCACTCGCACTATTTTGCGCATCGCACTATTTTCTGTAGTTCACACTCGCGCTGTTTTGCGCATCGCACTGTTTTGTGCAGTTCACCAATCGCGTTATTTTGCACAACGCACTGTTTTGTGCACTTGACACTCGCGTTGTTTTGCGTATCGCACTGTTTTGTGCAATTGACACTCGCGCTATTTTGCGCATCGCACTGTTTTGTGCAGTTTGTCACTCGTGCATTCTTGCGCATCGCACTGTGTTGCGCCGTTTATAACTCGCGCCATGTTGCGCACCGCACTGTTTGGTGCACTTTACACTCGCGCTATTTTGGGTATCGCACTGCCTTGTGCAGTTTATCACTCGCGCTATTTTGCGCATCGCACTGTTTTGTGCTGTTGTCACTCGCGCTATGTTGCGCGTCGCATTGTTTTGTGCAGTTCACACTCGCGCCATGTTGCGCCTCGCACTGTTTTGTGCAGTTTATCACTCGCGCTTTCTTGCGCATCCCACTGTGTTGTGCAGCTTATCACTCGCGCTATGTTGCGCCCCGCACTATTTTGTGCAGTTTACACTCATCCTATTTTGCGCATCGCTCTATCTTGTGCAGTTTATCACTCCCGTTATTTTGCGCATCGCACTGTTTTGTGCAGTTCACACTCGCGCTATCTTGCGCATCGCACTGTTTTTTGCAATTTATCACTCGCGCTTTCTTGCGCATCGCACGGTGTTGTGAAGTTTATCACTCGCGCTATTTTACGCATCGCACTGTTTTGCGCAGTTCACACTCGCGCTATGTTGCGCATCGCCCTATTTTGTGCAGTTTATCACTCGCGCTCTTTTGCGTATGCCACTGTTTTATGCAGTTTACACTCGCGCTCTTGTGCGCATCGCACTATTTTGTGTAGTTTATCACTCGCGCTATTTTGCGCATCGCACTGTTTTCTGCAGTTTACCACTCGCGCTATTTTGCGCATCGCACTGTTTTCTGCAGTTGACACTGGCGCGATTTTGCGCATAGCACTGTTTTGCGCAGTTCACACTCGTGCTATGTTGCGCATCGCTCTGTTTTGTGCAGTTTATCACTCGCGCTATTTTGCGCATCGCACTGTCTTGTGCAATTTACACTCGCGCTATTCTGCGCATAGCACTGTTTTGTGGAGTTTACACTCGCGCTATTTTGCGCATCGCACTGTTTTGTGCAGTTGACACTCGCGCTATTTTGCGCATCGCACTGTTTTGTGCAGTTCACACTCGCGCTATGTTGCGCATCGCATTGTTTTGTGCAGTTTATCACTCGCGCTTTCTTGCGCATCGCACTGTGTTGTGCAGTTTATCACTCGCGCTATTTTCCGCATCGCACTGTTTTGTGCAGTTTATCACTCGCGCTATTTTGCGCATCGCACTATTTTGTGCAATTGACCCTCACACTATTTTGCGCAGCGCACTGTTTTGTGCAGTTCACACTCCCGCTATGTTGCGCATCGCACTGTTTTGTGCCGTTTCTCACTCGCGCTTTCTTGCACATCGCACTGTGTTGTGCAGTTTGTCACTCGCGCTATTTTGCACATCGCACTGTGTTGTGCAATTTACACTCGGGCTATTTTGCGCATCACACTGTCTTGTGCAGTTTGTCACTCCCGCTACTTTGTGCATCGCACTGTTTTGTGCAGTTCACACTCGCGCTATGTTGCACATCGCATTGTTTTGTGTAGTTTATCACTCGCGCTTTCTTGCGCATCGCACTATGTTGTGTAGTTTACACTCGCGCTATGTTGCGCACCGCACTGTTTTGTGCAGTTTACACTCGCGCTATTTTGCGCATCGCACTGTTTTGTGCAGTTGACAGTCGTGCTATTTTGCGCATCGCACTGTTTTGTGCAGTTGACACTCGCGCTATCTTGCGCATCGCATTGTTTTGTGCAGTTTATCACTCACGCTTTCTTGCGCATCGCACTGTGTTGTGCAGTTTATCACTCGTGCTATGTTGCGCACCGCACTGTTTTGTGCAGTTTACACTCGCGCTATTTTGCGCATCGCACTGTCTTGTGCAATTTATCACTCGCGCTATTTTGCGCATCGCACTGTTTTGTGCTGTTGTCACTCGCGCTATGTTGGGCATCGCACTGTTTTGTGCAGTTTATCACTCGCGCTGTTTTGCACATGGCACTGTTTTCTGCAGTTTACACGCGCACTCTTTTGCGCATCGCACTGTTTTGTTGCATCTTATCACTCGCGCTATTTTGCGCATCGCACTGTTTTGTGCAGTTTACCACTCGCGCTATTTAGCGCATCGCACTGTTTTCTGCTGTTGACACTCGCGCTATTTTGCGCATCGCACTGTTTTGTGCAGTTGACACTCGCGCTATGTTGCGCACCGCACTGTTTTGTGCAGTTCACACTGGCGCTATGTTGCGCATCGCGCTGTTTTGTGCAGTTTATCACCCGCGCTTTCTTGCGCATCGCACTGTGTCGTGCAGTTTATCACTCGCGCTATTTCGCGCATCGCACTGTCTTGTGCAGTTTACACTCGCGCTATTTTGCGCATTGCACTGTTTTGTGCAGTTGACACTCGCACTATTTTGCGCATCGCGCTGTTTTGTGCAGTTCACACTCGCGCCATGTTGCGCATCGCACCGTTTCGTGCAATCTATCACTCGCGCTTTCTTGCGCATCCCACTGTGTTGTGCAGTTTATCACCCGCGCTATTTTGTGCATCGCACTATTTTGTGCAGTTTATCACTCGTGCTATTTTGCGCATCGCACTGTTTTGTGCAGTTCACACTCGTGCTGTTTTGCGCGTCGCACTGTTTTGTGCTGTTTACACTCGCGTTTTTTTGCGCATCGCACTGTTTTGTGCAGTTTACCACTCGCGTTATTTTGCGCATCGCACTATTTTGTGCAGTTCACCACTCGCGCTATTTTGCGCATCGCACTGTTTTGTGCACTTGACACTCGCGCTATGTTGCGCATCGCACTGTTTTGTGCAGTTTACGCTCGCACTATGTTGCGCTTCGCACTGTTTTGTGCAGTTTATCACTCGCGCTTTCTTGCGCATCGCACTGTGTTGTGCAATTTATAACTCATGCTATGTTGCGCACCGCACTGTTTTGTGCACTTTACACTCGCGCTATTTTGCGCATCGCACTGCCTTGTGCAGTTTATCACTCGCGCTATTTTGCGCATCGCACTGTTTTGTGCTGTTGTCACTCGCACTATGTTGCGCATCGCACTGTTTTGTGCTGTTGTCACTCGCGCTATGTTGCGCGTCGCATTGTTTTGTGCAGTTCACAATCGCACTATGTTGCGCCTCGCACTGTTTTGTGCAGTTTATCACTCGCGCTTTCTTGCGCATCGCACTGTGTTGTGCAGTTTATCACTCGCGCTATGTTGCGCCCCGCACTATTTTGTGCAGTTTACACTCATCCTATTTTGCGCATCGCTCTATCTTGTGCAGTTTACACTCATCCTATTTTGCGCGTCGCTCTATCTTGTGCAGTTTATCACTCGCGCTATTTTGCGCATCGCACTGTTTTGTGCAGTTCACACTCGCGGTATGTTGTGCATTGCACTGTTTTGTGCAATTTGTCACTCGCGCTTTCTTGGGCATCGCACTGTGTTGTGAAGTTTATCACTTGCGCTATTTTGCGCATCGCACTGTTTTGTGCAGTTCACACTCGCGCTATGTTGCGCATCGCACCGTTTTGTGCAGTTTATCACTCGCGCTGTTTTGTGCATGGCACTGTTTTCTGCAGTTTACACTCGCGCTCTTTTGCGCATCGCACTATTTTGTGCAGTTTATCACTCGCGCTATTCTGCGCATCGCACTGTTTTGTGCAGTTTACCACTCGCGCTATTTTGCGCATCGCACTGTTTTCTGTAGTTGCTACTCGCGCTATTTTGCGCATAGCACTGTTTTGTACAGTTCACACTCGCGCTATGTTGCGTATCGCACTGTGTTGTGTAGTTTATCACTCGCGCTATGTTGCGCACCGCACTGTTTTGTGCAGTTTACACTCGCGCTATTTTGCGCATCGAACTGTCTTGTGCAATTTATCAGTCGCACTGTTTTGTGCTGTTGTCACTCGCGCTATGTTGCGCATCGCACTGTTTTGTGCAGTTTATCACTCGTGCTGTTTTGCGCATGGCACTGTTTTCTACAGTTTACACTTGCGCTCTTTTGCGCATCGCACTGTTTTGTGCAGTTTAGCACTCGCGCTATTTTGCGCATCGCACTGTTTTGTGCAGTTTTCCACTCACGCTATTTTGCGCATCGCACGGTTTTGTGCAGTTGACACTCGCGCTATGTTGCAGATCGCACTGTTTTGTGCAGTTCACACTGGCGCTATGTTGCGCATCTCACTATTTTGTGCATTTTATCACCCGCGCTTTCTTGCGCATCGCGCTGTGTCGTGCAGTTTACACTCGCGCTATTTTGGGCATCGCACTATTTTGTGCAGTTTATCACTCGCGGTTTCTTGCGCATCGCACTGTGTTGTGAAGTTTATCACTCGCGCTATTTTGCGCATTGCTTTGTTTTGTGCAGTTGACACTCGCGCTATGTTGCGCATCGCACTGTTTTGTGCAGTTTATCACTCGCTCTTTCTGGCGCATCGCACTGTTTTGTGCAGTTTACACTCGCGCTATTTTGCACATCGCACTGTTTTGTGCAGTTGACACTCGCGCTATTTTGCGCATCGCACCATTTTATGCAGTTCACACTCACGCTGTTTTGCGCATTGCACTGTTTTGTGCAGTTTATCACTCGCACTATTTTGCGCATCGCACTGTTTTGTGCAGTTCACCACTCGCGCTATTTTGCGCATCGCACTGTTTTGTGCAGTTTATGCTCGCGCTATGTTGCGCTTCGCACTGTTTTGTGCAGTTTATCACTCGCGCTTTCTTGCGCATCGCACTGTGTTGTGCAGTTTATAACTCGCGCTATGTTGCGCATCGCATTGTTTTGTGCAGTTTATCACTCGCGCTGTTTTGTGCATGGCACTGTTTTCTGCAGTTTGCACTCGCGCTCTTTTGTGCATCGCACTGTTTTGTGCAGTTTATCACTCGCACTATTTTGCGCATCGCACTATTTTGTGCAGTTTCTCACTCGCGCTTTCTTGCACATCGCATTGTGTTGTGCAGTTTGTCACTCGCGCTATTTTGCGCATCCCACTGTGTTGTGCAGTTTACACTCGGGCTATTTTACGCATCGTACTGTCCTGTGTAGTTTGTCACTCACGCTATTTTGCCCATCGCATTGTTTTGTGCAGTTGACACTCGCGCTACGTTGCGCATCGCACTGTTTTGGGCAGTTTATCACTCGTGCTTTCTGGCGCATCGCACTGTGTCGTGCAGTTTACCACTCGCGCTATTTCGCGCATCGCACGGTCTTATGCTGTTTACACTCGCTCTATTTTGCGCATCACACAGTTTTGTGCCGTTGACACTCACGCTATTTTGCGCATCGCACTGTTTTGTGCAGTTCACACTCGCGCTATTTTGCGCATCGCACTGTTTTGTGCAGTGTACCACTCGCGCTATTTTGCGCATCGCACTGTTTTGTGCAGTTTACGCTCGCGCAATGTTGCGCATCGCACTGTTTTGTACAGTTTATCACTGGCGCTTTCTTGCGCATCGCACTGTGTTGTGCAGTTTATCACTCGCGATGTGTTGCCACCGCACTGTTTTATGCAGTTTACACTCGTGCCATTTTGCGCATCGCACTGTCTTGTGCAGTTTATCACTCGCGCTATTTTGCGCATCGCACTGTTTTGTGCTGTTGTCACTCACGCTATGTTACGCAGCGCATTGTTTAGTGCAGTTCACACTCGCGCTATGTTGCGCATCGCACTGTTTTGTGCAGTTTATCACTTGCGCTTTCTTGCGCATCGCACTGTGTTGTGCAGTTTATCACTTGCGCAATGTTGCGCCCCACACTATTTTGTCCAGTTTACACTCGTGCTATTTTATGCATCGCACTATCTTGTGCAATTTACACTCGTGCTATTTTCCGCCTCGCACTATCTTGTGCAGTTTATCACTCGCGCTATTTTGCGCATCGCATTATTTTGTGCAGTTTATACTCGCGCTATTTTGCGCATCGCACTGTTTTGTGCAGTTTACACTCGCGCTATTTTGGGCATCGCACTGTTTTATGCAGTTCACACTCGCGCTATTTTGCGCATCGCACTGGTTTGTGCAGTTTAGCACTCGTGCTATTTTGCGCATCGCACTGTTTTGTGCAGTTCACCACTCGCGCTATTTTGCGCATCGCGCTATTTTGTGCAATTGACACTCGCGCTATTTTGCGCATCGCACTGTTTTGTGCAGTTTACGCTCGCGCTATGTTGCGCTTCGCACTGTTTTGTGCAGTTTATCACTCGCGCTTTCTTGCGCATCGCACTATGTTGTGCAGTTTATAACTCGCGCTATGTTGCGCCCCGCACTGTTTTGCGCAATTTACACTCGCGCTATTTTGCGCATCACACTATTTTGTGCAGTTTACACTCGCGCTATTTTGGCATCGCACCGTTTTATGCAGTTCACACTCACGCTGTTTTGCGCATCGCACTGTTTTGTGCAGTTTATCACTCGCACTATTTTGCGCATCGCACTGTTTTGTGCAGTTCACCACTCACGCTATTTTGCGCATCGCACTGTTTTGTGCAGTTTACGCTCGCGCTATGTTGCGCTTCGCACTGTTTTGTGCAGTTTATCACTCGCGCTTTCTTGCGCATCGCACTGTGTTGTGCAGTTTATAACTCGCGCTATGTTGCGCATCGCACTGTTTTGTGTAGTTTATCACTCGCGCTGTTTTGCGCATGGCACTGTTTTCTGCAGTTTACACTCGCGCCCTTTTGCGCATCGCACTGTTTTGTGCTGTTGTCACTCGCGCTATGTTTCGCATCGCACTATTTTGTGCAGTTCACACTCACGCTATGTTGCGCATCGCACTATTTTGTGCAGTTTATCACTCGCGCTTTCTTGCGCATCGCACTGTGTTGTGCAGTTTATCACTCGCGCTATGTTGGGCCCCGCACTGTTTTGTGCAGTTTGCACTCGTGGTATTTTCCGCATCGCACTATCTTGTGCAGTTTATCACTCGCGCTATTTCGCGCATCGCACTGTTTTGTGCAGTTCACACTCGCGTTATGTTGCGCATCGCACTGTTTTGTGCAATTTATCACTCGCGCCTTCTTGCACATCGCACTGTGTTGTGAAGTTTATCACTCGCGCTATTTTGCCCATCGCACTGTTTTGTGCAATTTACACTCGCGCTATTTTCCGCATCGCACTGTTTTGTGCAGTTTACACTCGCGCCTTTTTAGGCATCGCAATGTTTTATGCAATTCACACTCGCGCTATTTTCCGCATCGCACTGTTTTGTCCAGTTGATCACTCCCGCTATTTTGCGCATCGCACTGTTTTGTGCAGTTCACCACTCGCGCTATTTTGCGCATCACACTATTTTGTGCAATTGACACTCGCGCTATTTTGCGCATCGCACTGTTTTGTGCAGTTCACCACTCGCGCTATTTTGCGCATCGCACTGTTTTGTGCAGTTTATCACTCGCGCTATTTTGCGCATCGCACTGTTTTGTGCGGTTGTCACTCATGCTATGTTGCGCGTCGCATTGTTTTGTGCAGTTCACACTCGCGCTATGTTGCGCATCGCACTGTTTTGTGCAGTTTATCACTCGCGCTTTCTTGCGCATCGCACTGTGTTGTGAAGTTTATCACTCGCGCTATGTTGCGCCCCGCGCTGTTTTGTGCAGTTTACACTCGTGCTATTTTCCGCATCGCACTATCTTGTGCAGTTTATCACTCGCGCTATTTTGCGCATCGCACTGTTTTGTGCAGTTCACACTCGCGCTATGTTGCGTATCGCACTGTTTTGTGAAATTTATCACTCGCGCTTTCTTGCACATCGCACTGTGTTGTGAAGTTTATCACTCGCGCTATTTTGCGCATCGCACTGTTTTGTGCAGTTTACACTCGCGCTATTTTGCGCATCGCACTGTTTTGTGCAGTTTACACTCGCGCCTTTTTGGGCATCTTACTGTTTTATGCAGTTCACACTCGCGCTGTTTTGCGCATCGCACTGTTTTGGGAAGTTGATCACTCGCGCTATTTTGGGCGTCGCACTGTTTTGTGCAGTTCACTACTCGCGCTATTTTGTGCATCGCACTATTTTATGCAATTGACACTCGCGCTATTTTGCGCATCGCACTATTTTGTGCAGTTTACGCTCGCGCTATGTTGCGCTTCGCGCTGTTTTGTGTAGTTTATCACTCGCGCTTTCTTGCACATCGCCCTGTGTTGTGCTGTTTATAACTCGCGCTATGTTGAGCACCGCACTGTTTTGTGCAGTTTACACTCGCGCTATTCTATGCATCGCACTGTCTTGTGCAGTTTATCACTCGCGCTATTTTGCGCATCGCACTGTTTTGTGCTGTTGTCACTCGCGCTATGTTGCGCGTTGCATTTTTTTGTGCAGTTCAAACTCGCGCTATGTTGCGCATCGCACTGTTTTGTGCAGTTTATCACTCGCGCTTTCATGCGCATCGCACTGTGTTGTGCTGTTTATCACTCGTGCTATTTACGCATCGCACTGTTTTGTGCAGTTTACACTCGCGCCATTTTACGCATCGCACTGTTTTGTGCAGTTTATTACATGCGCTATTTTGTGCATCACACAGTTTTATGCAGCCGACACTCGCGCTATTTTGCGCATCGCACTGTTTTGTGCAGTTCACACTCGCGCTATGTTGCGCATCGCAATGTTTTGTGCAGTTTATCACTCGCGCTGTTTTGCGCATGGCACTGTTTTTTGCAGTTTACGCTCGCACTCTTTTGCGCATCGCACTGTTTTGTGCAGTTTATCACTCGCGTTATTTTGCGCATCGCACTGTTTTGTGCAGTTTACCACTCGCGCTATTTTGCGCATCGCACTGTCTTCTGCAATTGACACTCGCGCTCTTTTGCGCATCGCACTGTTTTGTGCAGTTCACACTCACGCTACGTTGTGCATCGCATTGTTTTGTGCAGTTTATCACTCGCGCTTTCTTGCGCATCGCACTGTGTTGTGCAGTTTACCACTCACGCTATGTTACGCACCGCACTGTTTTGTGCAGTTTACACTCGCGCTATTTTGCACATCGCACTGTCTTGTGCAATTTATCACTCGCGCTATTTTGCGCATCGCACTGTTTTGTGCTGTTGTCACTCGCGCTATGTTGCGCATCGCACTGTTTTGTGCAGTTTATCACTCGCGCTGTTTTGCGCATGGCACAGTTTTCTACAGTTTACACTCGCGCTATTTTGCGCATTGCACTGTGTTGTGCAGTTTACACTCGCGCTATTTTGCGCATCGCACTGTCTTGTGCAGTTTATCACTCGCGCTATTTTGCGCATCGCACTGTTTTGTGCAGTTGACACTCGCGCTATGTTGCGCATCGCACTGACTTGTGTTGTTCACACTCGCGCTATGTTGCGCATGGCGCTGTTTTGTGCAGTTTATCACTCGCACTTTCTTGCGCATCGCACTGTGTTGTGCAGTTCATCACTCGCGCTATTTCGCGCATCGCACTGTCTTTTGCAGATTACACTCGCGCTATTTTGCGCGTCGCACTATTTTGTGCAGTTTACACTCGGGCTCTTTTGCGCATCACACTGTTTTGTGCAGTTTACACTCGCGCTCTTTTGCGCATCGCACTGTTTTGTGCAGTTTATCACTCGTGCAATTTGGCGCATCGCACTATTTTCTGCAGTTTACCACTCTCCTATTTTGCGTATCGCACTGTTTTGTGCAGTTGACACTCTCGCTATTTTGCGCATCGCACTATTTTGTGCAGTTCACACTCGCGCTATGTTGCGCATCGCACTGTTTTGTGTAGTTTATCACTCACGCTTTCTTGCGCATCGCACTGTGTTGTGCAGTTTGTCACTCGCCCTATGTTGCGCACCACACTGTTTTGTGCAGTTTACACTCGCGCTATTTTGCTCATCGCACTGTCCTGTGCAGTTTATCACTCGCACTATTTTGCGCATCGCACTGATTTGTGCTGTTGTCACTCGCGCTATGTTGCGCATCGCACTGTTTTGTGCAGTTCACACTCGCGCTATGTTGCGCATCGCACTGTTTTGTGCAATTTATCACTCGCGCTTTCTTGCGCATCGCACTGTGTTGTGAAGTTTATCATTCGTGCTATTTTGCGCGTCGCACTGTTTTGTGCAGTTTATCACTCGCGCTATTTTGCGCATCGCACTGTTTTGTGCAGTTAACACTCGCGCTATTTTGTGCATCGCACTGTTTTGTACAGTTCACACTCGCGCTATGTTGCGCATCGCACTGTTTTGTGCAGTTTATCACTCCCGCTTTCTTGTGGATCGCACTGTTTTGTGCAGTTTATCACTCGCGCTATTTTGCGCATCGCACTGTTTTGTGCAGTTTACCACTCGCGCTATTATGCGCATCGCACTGGTTTTCTGCAGTTGACACTCGCGCTATTTTGCGCATCACACTGTTTTGTGCTGTTCACACTCGCGCTATGTTGCGCATCGCACTATGTTGTGCAGTTTATCACTCGCGCTATTTTGCGCATCGCACTGTTTTGTGCGGTTGCCACTCGCGCTACGTTGCGCATCGCACTGTTTTGTGCAGTTCACACTCGCGCTATGTTGCGCATCGCACTGTTTTGTGCAGTTCACCACTCGTGCTATTTTGCACATCGTACTATTTTCTGCAGTTCACCACTCGCGCTATTTTCCGCATCGCACTGTTTTGTGCAATTGACACTTGCGCTATTTTGCGCATCGTACTGTTTTGTGCAGTTCACGCTCGCACTATGTTGCGCTTCGCACTGTTTTGTGCAGTTTATCACTTGCGCTTTCTTGCGCATCGCACTGTGTCGTGCAGTTTATAACTCACGCTATGTTGCGCACCGCACTGTTTTGTGCAGTTTGCACTCGCGCTATTTTGTACATCGCACTATCTTGTCCAGTTTATCACTCGCGCTATTTTGCGCGTCGCACTGTTTTGTGCTGTTGTCACTCCCGCTATTTTGCGCATCGCACTGTTTTGTCCAGTTCAAACTCGCGCTATGTTGCGCATCGCACTGTTTTGTGCAGTTTATCACTCGCGCTTTCTTGCGCATCGCATTGTGTTGTGCAGTTTATCACTCGTGCTATTTACGCATCGCACAGTTTTGTGCAGTTTACAGTCGCGCTGTTTTACGCATCGCACTGTTTTGTGCAGTTTATTACTCGCGCTATTTTGCGCATCACACTGTTTTGTGCAGCCGACACTCGCGCTATTTTGCGCATCGCACTGTTTTGTGCAGTTCACACTCGCGCTATGTTGCGCATCGCGCTGTTTTGTGCAGTTTATCACTCGCGTTGTTTTGCGCATGGCACTGTTTTCTGCAGTTTACACTCGCGCTATTTTGCGCATGGCACTGTGTTGTGCAGTTTACACTCGGGCTATTTTGCGCATCGCACTGTCTTGTGTAGTTTGTCACTCGCGCTATTTTGCGCATCGCACTGTTTTGTGCAGTTGACACTCGCGCTATGTTGCGCGTCACACTGTTTTGTGCAGTTTATCACTCGTGCTTTCTTGCGGATCGCACTGTGTCGTGCAGTTTACCACTCTCGCTATTTCGCGCATCGCACTGTCTTGTGCAGTTTACACTCGCGCTATTTTGCGCATCGCACTGTTTTGTGCAGTTTACACTCGCGCTATTTTGCGCGTCGCACTGTTTTGTGCAGTTGACACTCGCGCTATTATGCGCATTGCACTGTTTTGTGCAGTTCACACTCACGCTGTTTTGCACTATGCACTGTTTTGTGCAGTTTACCACTCGCGCTATTTTGCGCATCGCACTGTTTTGCGCAATTGACAATCGCGCAATTTTGTGCATCGCACTGTTTTGCACAGTTCACGCTCGCGCTATGTTGCGCATCGCACTGTTTTGTGCACTTTATCACTCGTACTTTCTTGCGCATCGCACTGTGTTGTGTAGTTTATTACTCGCGCTGTGTTGCCACCGCACTATTTTGTGCAGTTTACACTCGCGCTCTTTTGCGCATCGCACTGTTTTGTGGAGTTGATACTCTCGCTATTTTGCGCATCGCACTGTTTTGTGCAGTTGATACTCTCGCTATTTTGCGCATCGCACTGTTTTGTGCAGTTCACACTCGCGCTATGTTGCGCATCGCACTGTTTTGTGTAATTTATCACTCACGCTTTCTTGCGCATCGCACTGTGTTGTGCAGTTTGTCACTCGCGCTATGTTGCGCACCATACTGTTTTGTGCAGTTTACACTCGTGCTATTTTGCTCATCGCACTATCCTGTGCAGTTTATCACTCGCGCTATTTTGCGCATCACACTGATTTGTGCTGTTGTCACACGCGCTATGTTGCGCATCGCACTGTTTTGTGCAGTTCACACTTGCGCTATGTTGCGCATCGCACTGTTTTGTGCAATTTATCACTCGCGCTTTCTTGCGCATCGCACTGTGTTGTGAAGTTTATCACTCGTGCTATTTTGCGCATCGCACTGTTTTGTGCAGTTTATCACTCGCGCTATTTTGCGCATCGCACTGTTTTGTGCAGTTTATCACTCGCGCTATTTTGCGCATCGCACTGTTTTGTGCAGTTTACACTCGCGCTATTATGCGCATCGCACTGGTTTTCTGCAGTTGACACTCGCGCTATTTTGCGCATCACACTGTTTTGTGCTATTCACACTCGCGCTATGTTGCGCATCGCACTGTTTTGTGCAGTTCACACTCGCGCTATGTTGCGCATCGCACTGTTTTGTGCAGTTCACCACTCGTGCTATTTTGCACATCGCACTGTTTTCTGCAGTTCACCACTCGCGCTATTTTCCACATCGCACTGTTTTGTGCAGTTCACGCTCGCACTATGTTGCGCTTCGCACTGTTTTGTGCAGTTTATCACTCGCGCTTTCTTGCGCATCGCACTGTGTCGTGCAGTTTATAACTCACGCTATGTTGCGCACCGCACTGTTTTGTGCAGTTTACACTCGCGCTATTTTGTACATCGCACTGTCTTGTGCAGTTTATCACTCGCGCTATTTTGCGCATCGCACTGTTTTGTGCTGTTGTCACTCCCTCTATTTTGCGCATCCCACTGTTTTGTGCAGTTCAAACTCGCGCTATATTGCGTATCGCACTGTTTTATGCAGTTTATCACTCGCGCTTTCTTGCGCATCGCACTGTGTTGTGCAGTTTATCACTCGTGCTATTTACACATCGCACTGTTTTGTGCAGTTTACAGTCGCGCTATTTTACGCATCGCACTGTTTTGTACAGTTTATTACTCGCGCTATTTTGCGCATCACACTGTTTTGTGCAGCCGACACTCGCGCTATTTTGCGCATCGCACTGTTTTGTGCAGTTCACACTCGCGCTATGTTGCGCATGGCGCTGTTTTGTGCAGTTTATCACTCTCGCTGTTTTGCGCATGGCACTGTTTTCTGCAGTTTACACTCGCGCTATTTTGCCCATCGCACTGTGTTGTGCAGTTTACACTCGGGCTATTTTGCGCATCGCACTGTCTTGTGCAGTTTGTCACTCGCGCTATTTTGCGCATCGCACTGTTTTGTGCAGTTGACACTCGCGCTATGTTGCGCGTCACACTGTTTTGTGCAGTTTATCACTCGTGCTTTCTTGCGCATCGCACTGTGTCGTGCAGTTTACCACTCTCGCTATTTCGCGCATCGCACTGTCTTGTGCAGTTTACACTCGCGCTATTTTGCGCATCGCACTGTTTTGTGCAGTTTACACTCGCGCTATTATGCGCATCGCACTGTTTTGTGCAGTTGACACTCACGCTATTATGCGCATTGCACTGTTTTGTGCAGTTCACACTCACGCTGTTTTGCACTACGCACTGTTTTGTGCAGTTTACCACTCGCGCTATTTTGCGCATCGCACTGTTTTGCGCAATTGACACTCGCGCTATTTTGTGCATCGCACTGTTTTGCGCAGTTCACGCTCACGCTATGTTGCGCATCACACTGTTTTGTGCACTTTATCAATCGCGCTTTCTTGCGCATCGCACTGTGTTGTGTAGTTTATCACTCTCGCTGTGTTGCCACCGCACTATTTTGTGCAATTTACACTCGCGCTATTTTGCGCATCGCACTGTCTTGTGCGGTTTATCTCGCTCTATTTTGCGCATCGCACTATTTTGTGCCGTTGTCACTAGCGCTATGTTGCGCATCGCATTGTTTTGTGCGGTTCACACTCGCGCTATGTTGCGCATCGCACTGTTTTGTGCAGTTTATCACTCGCGCTTTCTTGCGCATCGCACTGTGTTGTGCAGTTTATCACTCATGCTATGTTGCGCCCCGCACTGTTTTGTGCAGTTTACACTCATGCTATTTTGCGCATCGCACTGTCTTGGGTAGTTTATCACTCTCGCTATTTTGCGCATCGCACTGTTTTGTGCAGTTGTCACTCACGCTATGTTGCGCATCGCATTGTTTTGTGCAGTTCACACTCGCGCTATGTTGCGAATCGCACTGTTTTGTGCAATTTATCACTCGCGCTTTCTTGCGCATCGCACTGTGTTGTGTAGTTTATCACTCTCGCTGTGTTGCCACCGCACTATTTTGTGCAGTTTACACTCGCGCTATTTTGCGCATCGCACTGTCTTGTGCGGTTTATCTCGCTCTATTTTGCGCATCGCACTATTTTGTGCCGTTGTCACTAGCGCTATGTTGCGCATCGCATTGTTTTGTGCGGTTCACACTCGCGCTATGTTGCGCATCGCACTATTTTGTGCAGTTTATCACTCGCGCTTTCTTGCGCATCGCACTGTGTTGTGCAGTTTATCACTCGTGCTATGTTGCGCCCCGCACTGTTTTGTGCAGTTTACACTCATGCTATTTTGCGCATCGCACTGTCTTGGGTAGTTTATCACTCTCGCTATTTTGCGCATCGCACTGTTTTGTGCAGTTGTCACTCATGCTATGTTGCGCATCGCATTGTTTTGTGCAGTTCACACTCGCGCTATGTTGCGAATCGCACTGTTTTGTGCAATTTATCACTCGCACTTTCTTGCGCATCGCACTATGTTGTGAAGTTTATCACTCGCGCTATTTTGCGCATCGCACTGTTTTGTGCAGTTCACACTCGCGCTATTTTGCGCATCGCACTATGTTGTGCAGTTTACACTCTCGCTATTGGGCGCATCGCACTGTTTTGTGCAGTTGACGCTCGCGCTATTTTGCGCATCGCACTGTTTTCTGTAGTTCACACTTGCGGTGTTTTGTGCATCACACTGTTTTGTGCAGTTCACCCCTCGTGCTATTTTGCACATCGTACTGTTTTCTACAATTCACCACTCGCGCTATTTTCCGCATCGCACTGTTTTGTGCAATAGACACTCGCGCTATTTTGCGCATTGCACTGTTTTGTGCAGTTCACGCTCGCACTATGTTGCGCTTCGCACTGTTTTGTACAGTTTATCACTCGCGCTTTCTTGCGCATCGCACTGTGTCGTACAGTTTATAACTCACGCTATGTTGCGCACCGCACTGTTTTGTGCAGTTTACACTCGCGCTATTTTGTACATCGCACTGTCTTGTGCAGTTTATCACTCGCGTTATTTTGCGCATCGCACTGTTTTGTGCTGTTGTCACTCGCGCTATGTTGCGCGTCGCATTGTTTTGCGCAGTTCAAACTCGCGCTATGTTGCGCATCGCACTGTTTTGTGCAGTTTATCACTCGCTCTTTCTTGCGCATCGCACTGTGTTGTGCAGTTTATCACTTGCGCTATTTTACGCATTGCACTGTTTTGTGTAGTTTATTACTCGCGCTATTTTACGCATCACACTGTTTTGTGCAGCCGACACTCGCGCTATTTTGCGCATCGCACTGTTTTGTGCAGTTCACACTCGCGCAATGTTGCGCATCGCGCTGTTTTGTGCAGTTTATCACTCGCACTGTTTTGCGCATGGCACTGTTTTCTGTAGTTTACACTCGCGCTCTTTTGCGCATCGCACTATTTTGTGCAGTTTATCACTCGCGCTATTTTGCGCATCGCACTGTTTTGTGCAGTTTACCACTCGTGCTATTTTGCGCAACGCACTATTTTCTGCAGTTGACACTCGCACTATTTTGCGCATCGCACTGTTTTGTACAGTTCACACTCGCACTATGTGGCTTATCGCACTGTTTTGTGCAGTTTATCACTCGCGCTTTCTTGCGCATCGCACTATTTTGTGCAGTTTATCACTCGCGCTATTTTGCGCATGACACTGTTTTCTACAGTTTACACTCACGCTATGTTGCGCATCGCACTGTTTTGTGCAGTTTACACTCGCGTTGTTTTGCGCATGGCACTGTTTTCTGCAGTTTACACTCGCGCTATTTTGCGCTTCGCACTGTTTTGTGCAGTTTATCACTCGCGCTATTTTGCGCATCGCACTGTTTTGTGCCGTTTACACTCGCGCTATTTTGCGCATCGCACTGTCTTGTGCAATTTATCACTCGCGCTATTTTGCGCATCGCACTGTTTTGTGCTGTTGTCACTCGCGCTATGTTGCGCATCCCACTGTTTTGTGCAGTTTATCACTCGCGCTATTTTGTGCATGGCACTGTTTTCTGCAGTTTAGACTCGCGCTATTTTGCGCATCGCACTGTGTTGTGCAGTTTACACTCGCGCTATTTTGCACATCGCACTGTCTTGTGCAGTTTATCACTCGCGCTATTTTGCGCATCGCACTGTTTTGTGCAGTTGACACTCGCGCTATGTTGCACATCGCAGTGTTTTGTGCTGTTCACATTCGCGCTATGTTGCGCGTGGCGCTGTTTTGTGCAGTTTATCACAAGCACTTTCTTGCGCATCGCACTGTGTTGTTGTAACGACCCCAAAGTGCGTATAGAAAGTGATCCTGATTTAATTAGGGGTTAATGTGTTTGCTATTGGAATTGAAGAACTATCCGTTGGGTTATGTCTTTGAAACTGAAATTGGTGACGTTTACCAAACAATCTGAAAATTTTCCCTCCGCTCGAGCGGAGTAGTTGGCGCTTGAGCGTACTTTTGGGGTTTCCAGTAATTTTGCAGGCGGACTGAAATTCTGGGAATGGTGATTTTCCGCTCGAGCGTATAAGTGGGCGCTCGAGCGGGTCGTCTGGTTAAGTTTGATTCTGAGGCACGTGGGCTCATTTGATGTTCTTCTTAGTGTATTTGGAACGTTCTTACCTTATTTTGGGGTCTTGATTGAGATGATAATATGATGGTAACGTAAGATTGCACCAAAAACTTTAATTTGAATAATTCATTTACGGCCAACCATCACTCATTTGCCCTTTTCTTTTTCCACACTTTGAATATGGAGGTGAGGTTAGAACAATTGGAAAGCTTATTTCCGGGGCTTCAATTTGGATACAAGAACGACCTAAAACGGAGTCCGGATGGGAGAGTTATACCTGTTCAAAGTTTTGAAATCTGTGCTGAATGCTGTCCGCTCGAGCGGGAAGGTATACGCTCGAGCGGGTTTTACGGGCTAGCAGCTTAAAAAACGGGATTTTGGATCATTTCATCTATTTTTCTTCTTCCCTCTTCCTTCCTCTCTTCCTAAGTCCGAAACCCTAACTCTCAAACCTTCGATTTCATCCATTTTTACCAGCAATCCACCATGGATCGTGCATCAAGGATGAAGAAGAAGTGAAGATTAACTTTTCCAACTGATTAGATTTTGGGATTTGCGAGAGGATGCTTTTGACCTAGCTTCTTTGCTTCCAATTTTGAGGTAGGGGGTTCTCTTAGCCTTGAATGTTTATGATTCAAAGTAATTTTGTTGGTACTTTGGGATTTTGCTGTCATTTTGGAAGTTTAAGTTGATTATGGGTTAGAAATATTTGTGGCTTGATGTTTATTCACAATTGGGGCTTCCATTCTACTTTTCAAAGGATGTTGAATGTTTTTAGCATCTTGACATATAGAAATTGTTGATTTGACGATTTCACCAAGAAAAGAGGAAAATCCCCAATTTTCTTTGAAACGCTAAGTTGATTAATGATGATAACCAATGAATTGGCCCAAATTGAAAATAGAGTAATGAAATTGAGGTATTGAATTATATGTGTTCAAGTTGAATTGGAATTTGGGAATGTCTGAAAATTATGTTCAGAATTTGCGAATGAACTATGTTATAAACATTGTAATTTATGCTGTAATGTGAAGGGAAAATTGGGAAAATAATCTATTAATGAGATAGATGATATGAACTTGGTTTTAGAATGTTGAAATAGGATTCAAGGATTTATTTTGAATTATGTTAAGTTGCAAATGATGTTGATGAACCAAGTGATGTTCACTTTTGTTGGATCATGTTGTGTTGAATAATATTGGAAATTGAATGGTGTTGTACTATGATGAATTGTGTAGGGTCAGCTACAGGGGTGGACCAATCATCTAAACACTGTGAGTAATAGTACTACTAATGTACCTTGTTTACCGTTAAGAAATTGTTAATGACATTCTATTCTCCGTGAGCTAATATGTTAACATGTGTGTTGATTGAGAATTGATGTGAACATTGAAAGAGTTAGCACACATCGATATGATTCTGAACCTACTCCGTATTTTGGGTTATGGCTAATGATTATTGTCAAGGTACCATCCTAAGAATTATCTATACTTATGTATGAGAATTGCATACAACTATTAACACTGTGAAGTTGGTTTACGAATTGTTCTGGCCTGTTGATATAATGGTACAGCTATCTTCGGATTATTGGTAATGTTAAGGTTCTGTTAATTACGAAACAAGTTTGTCTATGTACAAAGAACCATGAGGAAATCTAAGCGCATCATTGTACCATATGTTTTGTTTGCTATTGATAATTAATGTTACCATTCTGTTATCTGCTAGTTAGTGGCATTGAAACAAGATAAGCAAATGGGATATATATGCATTATGGAACTGTGGGATCTACGTAATTCTGAAAGCATTCACGCTGTAAAATATGTTTGCCGTTTTGCTAACAATTATCGGCAACGTTTTGTTAAACTTATATTATCTATGTTTATTTACGTGATTAATGGGAAGAATGTGTTCATCTGTATTAATCTGTTCTGATGTTTTCTGGTATGGAACAAAGTGCTGTACGGAACTAAGTGCAACACCTTGGTGGGAGCCACCTCTAGAATCCGTATGAGCCACCTCTTGAGTCCATACATCTGTTATTTATGTTATCTTACGCTTATGCGTTCTGTTACCTTACGCTTATGCGTTCTGTTACCCTACGCTTATGCGTTCTGTTACCCTACGCTTAGGCGTTCTGTTATTTCTGGGCCGATGGCCGTTCTGATATTTCTGGACCCATGGTCATTCTGCATCTGTAGGCCTATGGCTGTTCTATATATGCTGGGCTTAAAACCACTTTGTTACAGAAACTGGACCCATGACTGTTTTGGAAACAATTATGGAATGTAGTTGATCATATGTATCTGCAGTTATATGTTTTATTATTCAGGTTAAACATTACATTATTTATGCACTATTATTCACTGAGTTTGATCATGCTGTATTTTGTCTGTCTATTTCTGTAGGTAATCAACCGGGAGTTCAGTCCTAACCTTTAAGGTTCGTCTTTCTCTTGTCAACTTTGATGCGTCCAGGCACCACCTGAAGCCGTGCATTTTGTAAAGTGTTGGCAGGTTGTTGATTTATGCTTTGGTTGTCTTTCATTAATATTTTCGTCACACTCTCAATTGTGGGTCTAGGTATGAATGTATAAGTGTGTAACCGAAGTTCGGGTGTATGTTTCTATATATTACGTACTTAATGCAATGTGTACGGTCCTGGCATGGTAGTAGTAGCTCAATGGATGATGTTTCATGTTATTTTATAATGGTGATACTTCCGCTCAGGCCCCATATGTTATGTATAACAGGTTAAGTGTCCGTTTCTGAGGAGGTCATGCCCAAAACTTTTAGGGGCAGGTTTGGGGCGTGACAAGTGCTATCAGAGCACGAGTTTCCATCTCACACACAAATCCATTGAGCTTTAGGATGTCTAGCAAGACTTAGGCATCATGCATAATATTCCGAAAGTACATGAGAAGATTGATGGCAACGTTAATTGTATATGTTTTATTTGCTATTTCTGATGATTACAATCTATGTCTGTTGCATATTCTTTTATTGCCTCTGTTTATCTCATATAGATTTTGCAGATGGGAGTAAGTCAACAACGTTGTACTGCAGAGGTGTGGTAAGATTTGAGATGATTGGTGTGACAGTTTATATGTAAATACTTAGATAAAATTTGTGTTATCGGTTGATAGTTATCTGTAGAAAATGAAGGCGATATAATTGGGCTTTTAGCATCTATTTGAGTGAATTGATTAAATTTATATTTCTAAGATTAAAGGAAAGGTTCTATGTGATACTCCACCTTTATACTAGAGGTATGTCTTCCTTGCCATAACAAGATTTAAATCTGCAATTTTGAAAAATAAAAATAAATAAATAAAAATATATACAATTCGTTGTGTTTGAAAAAAAATATACGTACATATTTGTACATTCTGGGCCGAAAGGCTATTCTGGGCCGAAAGGTCGTTCTGATTATTCTGGGCCAATAGGCCGTTCTGTAATAACTGCAACACTAGACCAAAGGTCGTTCTGAAAGTAAAACAATATCAGACTCACTACTGGATCTCATTTTTCTGTGAATGCACTGTTATGCATTGTGATTAAAGTTGGTTATTAAACTGCTTATTTTGATGAGATGTGTTTTGCGTGATAATTGAAATTGCGTTAGTAGGACTAGTTGAAAGAAGAAATTATGCATATAATGGCCCCTTTTCAAATTATGAAAGGAATTAATTAATGGTGAATTTACTTCTTGCTGACGATTTAAATAGATAGGCTATGCTGGGGGAATTGGTTATGACCCTTGAAAAAGTGCGTAAGTTAGATGATTTTGTAAACTAAGGAAATTACCGACGACTTCTGATATGGAATTATTGATGGTGTCTAATGAGTATTGTTTATATGTACTTGGGATGTGATTGCGAGAATCTGTATTCTGTACTCTGTACTCTCATCTCTGTAATCTGCAATCTGCAATCTGAAATCCGTAATTTGTAATCTGTTCTATTTATGTGTAACCTGTAATCTGTAATTGAGACTTCTTATAAGGAACAATCGAATGACATGCGGAACCCCGCTTATGATACGTGTCTGTCCATATGACACTCGCAAAACGATAGAGAATCATTAACGAATTTGATATCACATCTAAATGATTGATATTCTGATCAGTTACTGTAAGAATTAGAATCCTGCTTCTGTGTAGTGATAATTTACGATTGAGGAATCATTTCTGTGATATAATTCTGTGTAGATATTGCAAATTGTCAAACTAATCCCTATTTCGTATTTAAAGACTCTAATGTAAACTGTTCTGCATGACATTGTGAAATATTTGCATGAAAATTAATTCAAGGCTTGTTCCTTTAATGTGATCTGCAAACGAGTAATTATCGGACTGAAACTTATGTGATCCGTGGTAGTTTGAGATGTCGTACCATCAATTACATTCGGTACTTCTAGCAAGTATGACATTGTATAAGTTGACCATGGGCCAAAGGAATTAACGTCTTTGTAAAAGATACTTTTGTGTAAATGATGTTGGAAATGATTATGCTATACAATGTTTCATGAAATCCATACTTCGGGTTATGAAATATTTAATATGATAAGTATTTTCTGAAATGATAAAAATGCTACGAACCTCTGATGAGTTTATGATATGATAAGTTTTCTGGATAAGTTTCTTAAAATGTACGAAACTCCAAAGGTTCAAGATATGACAAGTTTTCTGAAAGAGATATTTCATTATGCTGGAATGAGTTCTTCATTTGATAATTTATTGTGACATGCTAGATAAAGGCTCTATGTTGTGCTTCAAGTTATTCTGTCTTATCTGTTATAAGTTGAATCGGAGATTGTTCTGTCAAAGTTTAAATAAGTTTAATGCTACTGGGAATTTTCCCATCATCTGATATCTTTAAAAGGTCTGATAAGTTTCTGAATAATATCTCTGAACAACGAATTGTATGTAATTATGAAGGGTTTGAAGAACTTTATGTATTACACATTGTTGGAAAATATTTTTGTCCATGGTAGGAACATTTACTACATATGGAACAAGAATATAAGAACTTTATGGTAAATGTATTATGTACGTCATAATGTTAACTTTGAGATCTTCTAAGCCAGTATGGATCTTAAATGATTATTACCTTACTGTAAATTTGGGAAGTATGACCATTAAGGTTCGATCTGTATTTGATTTTCCTAATACTCTACTCTGAACATGTAATTCATTGTTATGAGATTTAAGTTGGTATTTGAAGCCTGTTAGAGATTTGATTTACACTGATAAGTCTAATAAGTCTAATACAGATAACGAGCAAGGAACCCCGAAGTCGTTGATTTAGCACTTAATTGCTATTATGGGTCTAATTATTGTACGAGGCATATACCTTCGTGGAATTGTGATAATGGGGGTTACTTATGAACTTAAAAAGTTTGAATTATGTTTGATAGTTGATGAAATGATTAAGAAATGTTATATGTCCAGGATGGAACTAAACTTATAACAAGGTGAATCAAGTTTGGAGGACCAAACTTCTTAAGGTGGGGAGAATGTAACGACCCCAAAGTGCGTATAGAAAGTGATCTTATTTAATTAGGGGTTAATGTGTTTGCTATTGGAATTGAAGAACTATCTGTTG
The DNA here is from genome assembly GCA_030407325.1 of Camellia japonica. NCBI lineage: Eukaryota > Viridiplantae > Streptophyta > Magnoliopsida > Ericales > Theaceae > Camellia > Camellia japonica. The sequence continues at coordinate 105,841 of JAPPVO010006251.1, read as the reverse complement.
GGTTATGTCTTTGAAACTGGAATTGGTGACCTTTACCAAACAATCTGAAATTTTTCCCTCCGCTCGAGCGGAGTAGTTGGCGCTCGAGCGTACTTTTGGGGTTTCCAGTAATTTTGCAGGCGGACTGAAATTCTGGGAATGGTGATTTTCCGCTCGAGCATATAAGTGGGCGCTCGAGCGGGTCGTCTGGTTTAGTTTGATTCTGAGGCACGTGGGCTCATTTTTGATGTTCTTCTTAGTGTATTTGGAACGTTCTTACCTTATTTTGGGGTCTTGATTGAGATGATAATATGATGGTAAAGTAAGATTGCACCAAAAACTTTAATTTGAATAATTCGTTTACGGCCAACCATCACTCATTTGCCCTTTTCTTTTTTCACACTTTGAATATGGATGTGAAGTTAGAACCATTGGAAAGCTTATTTCCGGGGCTTCAATTTGGATACAGGAACAACCTAAAACGGAGTCCGGATGGGAGAGTTATACCTGTTCAAAGTTTTGAAATCTGTGCTGAATGCCTGTCCGCTCGAGCGGGAAGGTATACGCTCGAGCGGGTTTTACGGGCCAGCAGCTTAAAAAACGGGATTTTGGATCATTTCATCTATTTTTCTTCTTCCCTCTTCCTTCCTCTCTTCCTAAGTCCGAAACCCTAACTCTCAAACCTTCGATTTCATCCATTTTTACCAACAATCCACCATGGATTGTGCATCAAGGATGAAGAAGAAGTGAAGATTAACTTTTCCAACCGATTAGATTTTGGGATTTGCGAGAGGATGCTTTTGACCTAGCTTCTTTGCTTCCAATTTTGAGGTAGGGGGTTCTCTTAGCCTTGAATGTTTATGATTCAAAGTAATTATGTTGGTACTTTGGGATTTTGTTGTCATTTTGGAAGTTTAAGTTGATTATGGGTTAGAAATATTTGTGGCTTGATGTTTATTCACAATTGGGGCTTCCATTCTACTTTTCAAAGGATGTTGAATGTTTTTAGCATCTTGACATATAGAAATTGTTGATTTGATGATTTCACCAAGAAAAGAGGAAAATCCCCAATTTTCTTTGAAACCCTAAGTTGATTAATGATCATAACCAATGAATTGGCCCAAATTGAAAATAGAGTAATGAAATTGAGGTATTGAATTATATGTGTTCAAGTTGAATTGGAATTTGGGAATGTCTGAAAATTATGTTCAGAATTTGGGAATGAACTATGTTATAAACATTGTAATTTATGTTGTAATGTGAAGGGAAAATTGGGAAAATAATCTATTAATGAGATTGATGATATGAACTTGGTTTTAGAATGTTGAAATAGGATTCAAGGATTTATTTTGAATTATGTTAAGTTGCAAATGATGTTGATGAACCAAGTGATGTTGACTTTTGTTGGATCATGTTGTGTTGAATAATATTGGAAATTGAATGGTGTTGTACTATGATGAATTGTGTAGGGTCAGCTACAGGGGTGGACCAATCATCTAAACACTGTGAGTAATAGTACTACAAATGTACCTTGTTTACCGTTAAGAAATTGTTAATGACATTCTATTCTCCGTGAGCTAATATGTTAACATGTGTGTTGATTGAGAATTGATGTGAACATTGAAAGAGTTAGCACACATCGATATGATTCTGAACCTACTCCGTATTTTGGGTTATGGCTAATGATTATTGTCAAGGTACCATCCTAAGAATTATCTATACTTATGTATGAGAATTGCATACAACTATTAACACTGTGAAGTTGGTTTATGAATTGTTTTGGCCTGTTGATGTAATGGTACAGTTATCTTCGGATTATTGGTAATGTTTAGGTTCTGTTAATTACGAAACAAGTTTGTCTATGTACAAAGAACCATGAGGAAATCTGAGCGCATCATTGTACCACATGTTTTGTTTGCTATTGATAATTAATGTTACCATTCTGTTATCTGCTAGTTAGTGGCATTGAAACAGGATAAGCAAATGGGATATATATGCATTATGGAACTGTGGATCTATGTAATTCTGAAAGCATTCAAGCTGTAAAATATGTTTGCCGTTTTGCTAACAATTATCGGCAACGTTTTGTTAAACTTATATTATCTATGTTTATTTACGTGATTAATGGGAAGAATGTCTTCATCTGTATTAATCTGTTTTGATGTTTTCTGGTATGGAACAAAGTGCTGTACGGAACTAAGTGCTACACCTTGGTGGGAGCCACCTGTAGAATCCGTACGAGCCAACTCTTGAGTCCATACATCTGTTATTTCTGTTATCTTACGCTTATGCGTTCTGTTACCTTACGCTTATGCGTTCTGTTACCCTACGCTTATGCGTTCTGTTACCTTACGCTTATGCATTCTGTTACCCTACGCTTATGCGTTCTGTTATCTTACGCTTATGCGTTCTGTTACCCTACGCTTATGCGTTCTGTTACCCTATGCTTATGCGTTCTGTTACCCTACACTTAGGCGTTCTGTTATTTCTGGGCCGATGGCCGTTCTGATATTTCTGGACCCATGGTCGTTCTGCATCTGTAGGCCTATGGCTGTTCTATATATGCTGGGCTTAAAACCACTTTGTTACGGAAACTGGACCCATGACTGTTTTGGAGACAATTATGGAATGTAGTTGATCATATGTATCTGCAGTTATATGTTTTATTATTCAGGTTAAACATTACATTATTTATGCACTATTATTCACTGAGTTTGCTCATGCTGTATTTTGTCTGTCTATTTCTGTAGGTAATCAACCGGGAGTTCTGTCCTAACCTTTAAGGCTCGTCTTTCTCTTGTCAACTTTGATGCGTCCAGGCACCACCTGAAGCCGTGCATTTTGTAAAGTGTTGTTAGGTTGTTGATTTATGCTTTGGTTGTCTTTCATTAATATTTTCATCACACGCTCAATTGTGGGTCTAGGTATGAATGTATAAGTGTGTAACCGAAGTTCGGGTGTATGTTTCTATATATTACGTACTTAATGCAATGTGCACGGTCCTGGCATGGTAGTAGTAGCTCAATGGATAATGTTTCATGTTATTTTATAATGGTGATACTTCCGCTCAGGCCCCATATGTTGTGTATAACAGGTTAAGTGTCCGTTTCTGAGGAGGTCATGCCCAAAACTTTTAGGGCCGGGTTTGGGGCGTGACAGTTGTGCTGTTCATCACTCGCGCTATTTCGCGCATCGCACTGTCTTTTGCAGTTTACACTCGCGCTATTTTGCGCGTTGCACTGTTTTGTGCAGTTTACACTCGGGCTCTTTTGCGCATCACACTGTTTTGTACAGTTTACACTCGCGCCCTTTTGCGCATCGCACTGTTTTGTGCAGTTTATCACTCGCGCTATTTTGCGCATCGCACTGTTTTCTGCAGTTTACCACTCGCGCTATTTGGCGCATCGCACTGTTTTGAGTAGTTGATACTCTCGCTATTTTGCACATCGCACTGTTTTGTGCAGTTCACATTCGCGCTATGTTGCGCATCGCACTGTTTTGTGTAGTTTATCACTCACGCTTTCTTGCGCATCGCACTGTGTTGTGCAGTTTGTCACTCGCGCTATGTTGTGCACCGCACTGTTTTGTGCAGTTTACACTCGCACTATTTTGCGCATCGCACTGTCTTGTGCAGTTTATCACTCGCGCTATTTTGCGCATCGCACTGTTTTATGCTGTTGTCACTCGTGCTATGTTGCGCATCGCACTGTTTTGTGCAGTTCACACTCGCGCTATGTTGCGCATCGCACTGTTTTGTGCAATTTATCACTCGCGCTTTCTTGCGCATCGCACTGTGTTGTGAAGGTTATCACTCGCACTATTTTACGCATCGCACTGTTTTGTGCGGTTTATCTCGCTCTATTTTGCGCGTCGCACTGTTTTGTGCTGTGGTCACTCGCGCTATGTTGCACATCGCATTGTTTTGTACGGTTCACACTCGCGCTATGTTGCGCCTCGCACTGTTTTGTGCAGTTTATCACTCGCGCTTTCTTGCGCATCGCACTGTGTTGTGCAGTTTATCACTCGCGCTATGTTGCGCCCCGCACTGTTGTGTGCAGTTTACACTCGCGCTATTTTGCGCATCGCACTGTCTTGTGCGGTTTATCTCGCTCTATTTTACGCATCGCACTGTTTTGTGCTGTTGTCACTCGCGCTATGTTGCGCATCGCACTGTTATGTGCAGTTCGTACTCGCGCTATGTTGCACATCGCACTGTTTTGTGCAATTTATCACTCGCGCTTTCTTGCGTATCGCACTGTGTTGTGAAGTTTATCACTCGCGCTATTTTGCGCATCGCACTGTTTTGTGCAGTTCACACTCGCGCTATTTTACACATCGCACTGTTTTCTGCTGTTCACACTCGCGGAGTTTTGCGCATCGCACTGTTTTGTGCAGTTCACCACTCGTGCTATTTTGCGCATCGCACTGTTTTCTGCAGTTCACCACTCGCGCTATTTTTCGCATTGCACTGTTTTGTGCAATTGACACTCGCGCTATTTTGCGCATCGCACTGTTTTGTGCAATTCACGCTCACGCTATGTTGCGCTTCGTAATGTTTTGTGTAGTTTATCAGTCGCGCTTTCTTGCGCATCGCACTGTCTCGTGCAGTTTATAACTCGTGCTATGTTGCAAACCGCACTGCTTTGTGCAGTTTACACTCGCGCTATTTTGCGCATCGCACTGTCTTGTGTAGTTTATCACTCGCGCTATTTTGCGCATCGCACTGTTTTGCGCTGTTGTCACTCGCGCTATGTTGCGCATCGCATTGTTTTGTGCAGTTCACACTCGCGCTATGTTGCGCATCACACTGTTTTGTGCAGTTTATCATTCACGCTTTCTTGCGCATCGCACTGTGTTGTGCAGTTTATCACTCGTGCTATTTTGCGCATCGCACTGTTTTGTGCAGTTTACACTCGCGCTATTTTCCGCATCGCACTGTTTTGTGCAGTTTATTACTCGCGCTATTTTGCGTATCACACTGTTTTGTGCAGTCGACACTCGCGCTATTTTGCGCATCGCACTGTTTTGTGCAGTTCAAACTCGCGCTATGCTGCGCATCGCACTGTTTTGTGCAGTGTATCACTCGCGCTGTTTTGCGCATGGCACTGTTTTCTGCAGTTTACACTCGCGCTCTTTTTGCGCATCGCCCTGTTTTGTGTAGTTTATCACTCGCACTATTTTGCGCATCGCACTGTTTTGTGCAGTTTACCGCTCGCGCTATTTTGCGCATCGCACTATTTTCTGCAGTTGACACCCGCGCTATTTTGCGCATCGCACTATTTAGTGCAATTCACACTCGCGCTATGTTGCGCATTGCACTGTTTAGTGCAGTTCATCACTCGCGCTTTGTTGTGCATCGCACTGTGTTGTGCAGTTTATCACTCGCGCTACGTTGCGCACCGCACTGTTTTGTGCAGTTTACACTCGCGCTATTTTCCGCATCGCACAGTCTTGTGCAGTTTATCACTCGCGCTATTTTGCGCATCGCACTGTTTTGTGCTGTTGTCACTCGCGCTATGTTGCGCATCGCACTGTTTTGTGCAGTTCACACTCGCGCTATGTTGCGCATCGCACTGGTTTGTGCAGTTTATCACTCGCGCTTTCTTGCGCATCGCACGATGTTGTGCAGTTTATCACTCGCGCTATTTTGCGCATCGCACTGTTATGTGCAGTTTACACTCGAGCTATTTTCCGCATCGCACTGTTTTGTGCAGTATATCACTCGCGCTATTTGGCGCATCGCACTATTTTGTGCAGTTGACACACGCTCTATTTTGCGCATCGCACTGTTTTGTGCAGTTGACACTCGCGCCATGTTGCGCATCGCACTGTTTTGTGCAGTTTATCACTCGCGCTTTCTTGCGCATCGCACTGTGCTGTGCAGTTTGTCACTCGCGCTATTTTGCGCATCGCACTGTGTTGTGCAGTTTGCACTCACGCTATTTTGCACCTCGCACTGTTTTGTGCTGTTGTCACTCGCGCTATGTTGCGCATCGCACTGTTTTGTGCAGTTCACACTCGCGCTATGTTGCGCATCGCACTATTTTGTGCAGTTTATGACTTGCACTTTCTTGCGCGTCGCTCTGTGTCGTGCAGTTTATCACTCGCGCTATTTCGCACATTGCACTGTCTTGTGCAGTTTACACTCGCGCTATTTTGCGCATCGCACTGTTTTGTGCAGTTTATCAGTCGCGCTATTTTGCGCATCGCACTGTTTTGTGCAGTTTATCACTCACGCTATTTTGCGCATCGCACTGTTTTGTGCAGTTGACACTCGCGCTATGTTGCGCATTGCAATGTTTTGTGCAGTTCACACTCGCGCTATGTTGCGCATGGCACTGTTTTGTTCAGTTTATCACTCGCACTTTCTTGCGCATCGCACTGTGTTGTGCAGTTCATCACTCGCGCTATTTCGCGCATCGCACAGTCTTTTGCAGTTTACACTCGCGCTATTTTGGGCGTCGCACTGTTTTGTACAGTTTACACTCGTGCACTTTTGGGCATCACACTGTTTTGTGCAGTTTACACTGACACTCTTTTGCGCATCGCACTGTTTTGTGCAGTTGATACTCTCGCTGTTTTGCGCATCGCATTGTTTTGTGCAGTTCACACTCGCGCTATGTTGCGCATCGCACTGTTTTGTGTAGTTTATCACTCACGCTTTCTTGCGCATCGCACTGTGTTGTGCAGTTTGTCACTCGCGCTATGTTGCGCATCGCACTGTTTTGTGCAGTTTACACTCGCGCTATTTTGCGCATCGCACTGTCTTGTGCTGTTTATCACTCGCCCTATTTTGTGCATCGCACTATTTTGTGCTGTTGTCACTCGCGCTATGTTGCGCATCGCACTGTTTTGTGCAGTTCACACTCGCGCTATGTTGCACATCGCACTGTTTTGTGCAATTTATCAATCGCGCTTTCTTGCGCATCGCACTGTGTTGTGAAGTTTATCACTCGCACTATTTTGCGCATCGCACTGTTTTGTGTAGTTTACACACACGCTATTTTCCGCATTGCACTGTTTTGTGCAGTTTATCACTCACGCTATTTTGCGCATCGCACTGTTTTGTGCAGTTGACACTCGCGCTATTTTGCGCATCGCACTATTTTGTGCAGTTCACACTCGCGCTACGTTGTACATCGCATTGTTTTGTGCAGTTTGTCACTCGCGCTATTTTACGCATCGAACTGTTTTGTGCTGTTGACGCTCGCGCTATGTTGCGCATCGCACTGTTTTGTGCACTTGACACTGGCGCTATGTTGCGCATCGCACTGTCTTGTGCAGTTTATCACTCGCGTTTTCTTGCTCATCGCACTGTGTCGTGCAGTTTATCACTCGCGCCATTTCGCGCATCGCACTGTCTTGCGCAGTTTACAATCGCGCTATTTTGCACATCGCACTGTTTTGTGCAGTTTACACTCGCACTATTTTACGTGTCGCACTGTTTTGTGCAGTTCACACTCGCGCTATTTTGCGCATCGCACTGATTTGTGCAGTTTATCACTCGCGCTGTTTTACGCATTGCACTGTTTTTTGCAGTTTACACTCCCGCTCTTTTGCGCATTGAACTGTTTTGTGCAGTTTATCACTCGCGCTATTTTGCGCATTGCACTATTTTCTGCAGTTTACACTCGCGTTATTTTCCGCATCGCACTTTTTTGTGCAGTTCACACTCGCGCTATGTTGCGCATCGCACTATTTTGTGCAGTTTATCACTCGCGCTTTCTTGTGCATCGCACTGTGTTGTGCAGTTTGTCACTCGCGCTATTTTGGGCATCGCACCGGTTTATGCAGTTCACACTCGCGCTGTTTTGCGCATCGCACTGTTTTGTGCAGTTCAGCACTCGTGCTATTTTATGCATCGCACAGTTTTGTGCAGTTCACCACTCGCGCTATTTTGCGCATTGCACTGTTTTGTGCAATTGGCACTCGCGCTATTTTGCGCATCGCACTGTTTTGTGCAGTTTACGCTCGCGCTACGTTGCGCTTCACACTGTTTTGTGCAGTTTATCACTCGCGCTTTCTTGCGCATCGCACTATTTTGTGCAGTTTATCACTCGCGCTATTTTGCGCATCGCACTATTTTGTGCAGTTTACACTCGCGCTATTTTGCCTATCGCCCTGTTTTGTGCAGTTTACCCTCGCGCTATTTTGGGCATCGCACTGTTTTGTGCAGTTCACTGTTTTGTGCATCGCACTGTTTCGTGCAGTTTATCACTCGCGCTATTTTGCGCATCGCACTGTTTTATGCAGTTCACACTCGCGCTATTTTGCGCATCGCACTGTTTTGTGCAGCTTACGCTCGCGCTATGTTCCGCTTCGCACTGTTTTGTGCAGTTTATCACTCGCGCTTTCTTGCGCATCGCACTGTGTTGTGCAGTTTATAACTCATGCTATGTCGCGCACCGCACTGTTTTTTGCAGTTCACACTCGCGCTATTTTGCGCATCGCACTGTCTTGTGCAGTTTATTACTCGCGCTATTTTGCGCATCGCACTGTTTTGTGCTGTTGTCACTCGCGCTATGTTGCGCATCGCACTGTTTTGTGCAGTTCACACTCGCGCTATGTTGCGCATCCCACTGTTTTGTGCAATTTATCACTCGCGCTTTCTTGCGCATCGCACTGTGTTGTGAAGTTTATCACTTGCACTATTTTGCGCATCGCACTGTTTTGTGCAATTTACACTCGCGCTATTTTCCGCATCGCACTGTTTTGTCTAGTTTATCACTCGCGCTATTTTGCGCATCGCACTGTTTTGTGCAGTTGACACTCGCGCTATGTTGCGCATCGCACTGTTTTGTGCAGTTTATCACTCGCGCTTTCTTGCGCATCGCACTGTGTCGTGCAATTTACCCCTCGTGCTATTTCGCGTATCGCACTGTCTGGTGCAGTTTACACTCGCGCTATTTTGCGCATCGCACTCTTTTGTGCAGCTTACACTCGCGCAATTTTGCGCATCGCACTGTTTCGTGCAATTGACACTCGCGCTATTTTGCGCATCGCACTGTTTTCTGCAGTTCACACTCGCGCTGTTTTGCGCATCACATTGTTTTTGGCAGTTTATCACTCGCGCTATTTTGCGCATCGCTCCATTTTCTGCAGTCTACCACTCGCGCTATTTTGCGCATCGCACTGTTTTGTGCAATTGACACTCGCTATTTTGCGCATCGCACTGTTTTGTGCAGTTCACGTTCGCGCTATGTTGCGCATCGCACTGTTTTGTGCAGTTTATCACTCGCGCTTTCTTGCGCATCGCACTGTCTTGTGCAGTTTATCACTCACGCTATTTTGCGCATCGCACTGTTTTGTGCTGTTGTCACTGGCGCTATGTTGCACATCACATTGTTTTGTGAAGTTCACACTCGGGCTATTTTGCGCATCGCACTGTCTTGTGCAGTTTGTCACTCGCGCTATTTTGCGCATCGCACTGTGTTGTGCAGTTTACACTCGGGCTATTTTGCGCATCGCACTGTCTTGTGCAGTTTGTCACTCGCGCTATTTTGCGCATCGCACTGTTTTGTGCAGTTGACACTCGCGCTATGTTGCGCATCGGACTGTTTTATGCAGTTTATCACTTGCGCTTTCTGGCGCATCGCACTGTGTCGTTCAGTTTACGACTCGCGCTATTTCGCGCATCGCACTGTCTTGTGCAGTTTACACTTGCACTATTTTGCGCTTCGCACTGTTTTGTGCTGTTTACACTCGCGCTATTTTGCACATCGCACTGTTTTGTGCAGTTGACAATCGCACTATTTTGCACATCGCACTGTTTTGTGCAGTTCACACTCGCGCTATTTTGCGCATCGCACTGTTTTGTGCAGTTTACCACTCGCGCAATTTCACGCATCGCACTGTTTTGTGCAATTGACACTCGCGCTATTTTGCGCATCGCACTGTTTTGTACAGTTTACGCTCGCGCTATGTTGCACATCGCACTGTTTTGTGCAGTTTATCACTCGCGCTTCCTTGCGCATCACACTGTGTTGTGCAGTTTATCACTCGCGATGTGTTGCCACCGCACTGTTTTGTGCAGTTTACACTCGCGCTATTTTGCGCATCGCACTGTCTTGTGCAGTTTGTCACTCGCGCTATTTTCGCATCGCACTGTTTTGTGCTGTTGTCACTCGCGCTATGTTACGCATCGCCTTGTTTTGTGCAGTTCACACTCGCGCTATGTTGCGCATCGCACTGTTTTGTGCAGTTTATCACTCGCGCTTTCTTGCGCATCGCACTGTGTTGTGCAGTTTATCACTCGCGCAATGTTGCGCCCCGCACTGTTTTGTGCAGTTTACACTCGTGCTATTTTGTGCATCGCACTATCTTCTGAAGTTTATCACTCGTGCTATTTTGCGCTTCGCACTGTTTTGTGCAGTTTACACTCGCGCTATTTTGCGCATCGCACTGTTTTGTGCAGTTTACACTCGCGCTATTTTGGGCATCGCACTGTTTTATGCAGTTCACACTCGCGCTGTTTTGAGCATCGCATTGTTTTGTGCAGTTCAGCACTCGCGCTATTTTGTGCATCGCACTGTTTTGTGCAGTTCACCACTCGCGTTATTTTGCGCATTGCACTGTTTTGTGCAATTGGCACTCGCGCTATTTTGCGCATCGCATTGTTTTGTGCAGTTTACGCTCGCGCTATGTTGCGCTTCGCACTGTTTTGTGCAGTTTATCACTCGCGCTTTCTTGCGCATCGCACTGTGTTGTGTAGTTTATAACTCGCACTATGTTGCACACCGCATTGTTTTGTGCAGTTCACACTCGCGCTATGTTGCGCATCACGCTGTTTTGTGCAGTTTATCACTCGCGTTCTTTTGCGCATGGCACTATTTTGTGCAGTTTATCCCTCGCGCTATTTTGGGCATCGCACTGTTTTATGCAGTTCACACTCACGCTGTTTTGCACAACGCACTGTTTTGTGCAGTTTATCACTCGCGCTATTTTGCGCATCGCACTGTTTTGTGTAGTTCACCACTCGCGCTATTTTGCGCATCGCACTGTTTCGTGCAATTGACACTCGCGCTCATTTGCGTATCGCACTGTTTTGTGCAGTTTATCACTCGCGCTTTCTTGCGCATCGCACTGTGTAGTGCAGTTTATAACTCGCGCTATGTCGCGCACCGCACTGTTTTGTGCAGTTTACACTCGCGCTATTTTCCGCATTGCACTGTCTTGTGCAATTTATCACTCGCGCTATTTTGCGCATCGCACTGTTTTGTGCTGTTGCCACTCGCGCTATGTTGCGCATCGCACTGTTTTGTGCAGTTTAACGCTCGCGCTGTTTTGCGCATGGCATTGTTTTCTGCAGTTCACACTCGCGCTCTTTTGCGCATCGCACTGTGTTGTGCAGGTTGTCACTCGCGCTATTTTTGCGCATCGCACTGCTTTCTGCAGTTGACACTCGCGCTATTTTGTGCATAGCACTGTTTTGTGCAGTTCACACTCGCGCTATGTTGCGCATCGCACTGTTTTGTGCAGTTTATCACTCGCGCTATTTTGCGCATCGCACTGTTTTGTGCAGTTTACCACTCGCGCCTTTTTGCGCATCGCACCGTTTTCTGCAGTTGACACTCGCGCTATTTTGCGCATAGCACTGTTTTGTGCAGTTCACACTCGCGCTATGTTGCGCATCGCACTGGTCGTGCAGTTTATCACCCGCGCTTTCTTGTGCATCGCACTGTGTTGTGCAGTTTATCACTCGTGCTTTCTTGCGCGCCGAACTGTTTTGTGCAGTTTACACTCGTGCTATTTTCCGCATCGCACTGTCTTGTGCAATTTATCACTCACGGTATTTTACGCATCGTACTGTTTTGTGCTGCTGCCACTCACGCTATGTTGCGCATCGCACTGATTTGTTCAGTTTATCATTCGCGCTGTTTTGCACATGGCACTGTTTTCTACAGTTTACACTCGCGCTCTTTTGCGCATCGCACTGTTTTATGCAATTTATCACTCGCGCTATTTTGCACATCGCACTGTTTTCTGCAGTTTACCACTCGAGCTATTTTGCTCATCGCACTGTTTTCTGCAGTTGACACTCGCGCTATTTTGCGCATCGCACTGTTTCGTGCAGTTGACACTCGCGCTATGTTGCGCATCGCACTGTTTTGTGCAGTTTATCACTCGCGCTTTCTGGCACATCGCACTGTGTCGTGCAGTTTACCACTCGCGCTATTTTGCGCATCACACTGTTTTGTGCAGTTCACACTCGCGCTATTTTGCGCATCGCACTGTTTTGTGCAGTTTACCACTCGCGGTATTTTGCGCATCGCACTGTTTTGTGCAATTGACACTCGCGCTATTTTGCGCATCGCACTATTTTGTGCAGTTTACGCTCGCGCTATGTTGCGCATCGCACTGTTTTGTGCAGTTTATCACTCGCGCTTTCTTGCACATCGCACTGTGTTGTGCAGTTTATCACTCGCGATGTGTTGCCACTGCACTGTTTTCTGCAGTTTACACTCGCGTTATTTTGTGCATCGCACTGTCTTGTGCAGTTTATCACTCGTGTTATTTTGCGCATCGCACTGTTTTTTGCTGTTGTCACTCGCGCTATGTTACGCATCGCATTGTTTTGTGCAGTTCACACTCGCGCTGTGTTGCGCATCGCACTGTTTTGTGCAGTTTATCACTCGCGCTTTCTTGCGCATCGCACTGTGTTGTGCAGTTTATCACTCGCGCAATGTTGCGCCCCGTACTATTTTGTGCAGTTTACACTCGTGCTATTTTGCGCATCGCACTATCTTGTGAAGTTTATCACTCGCGCTATTTTGCGCATCGCACTGTTTTGTGCAGTTTACACTCGCGCTATTTTGCGCATCGCACTGTTTTGTGCAGTTTACGCTCGCGCTATGCTGCGCTTCGCACTATTTTGTGCAGTTTATCACTCACGCTTTCTTGCGCATCGCACGATGTTATGCAGTTTATAACTCGCGCTATGTTACGCACCGCACTGTTTTGTGCAGTTTACACTCGCGCTATTTTGCGCATCGCACTGTTTTGTGCAGTTTACACTCGCGCTATTTTGGGCATCGCACTGTTTTATGCAGTTCACACTCCCGCTGTTTTGCGCATCGCACTGTTTTTTGCAGTTTATCACTCGCGCTATTTTGCGCATCGCACTGTTTTGTGGAGTTCACAACTCGTGCTATTTTGCGCATCGCACTGCTTTGTGCAATTGACACTCGCGCTATTTTGCGCATCGCACTGTTTTGTGCAGTTTACGCTCGCGCTACGTTACGATTCGTGCTGTTTTGTGCAGTTTATCACCCACGCTTTCTTGCGCATCGCACTGTGTTGTGTAGTTTATAACTCGCGCTATGTTACGCACCGCACCGTGTTGAGCTGTTTACACTCACACTATTTTGCGTATCGCACTGTCTTGTGCAGTTTATCACTCGCGCTATTTTGCGCATCGCACTGTTTTGTGCTGTTGTCACTCGCGCAATGTTGCGCATCACATTGTTTTGTGCAGTTCACACTCGCGCTATGTTGCGCATCGCACTGTTTTGTGCAGTTTATCACTCGCGCTTTCTTGCGCATCGCACTGTGTTGTGCAGTTTATCACTCGCGCTATGTTGCGCCCCGCACTGTTTTGTACTGTTTACACTCACGCTATGTTGCGCCCCGCACTGTTTTGTGCGGTTCACACTCGCGCTATGTTGCGCATCGCACTGTTTTGTGCAATTTATCACTCGCGCTTTCTTGCGCATCGCACTGTGTTGTGAAGTTTATCACTCGCGCTATTTTCCGTATCGCACTGTTTTGTGCAGTTTACACTCGCGCTATTTTGCGCATCGCACTGTTTTGTGCAGTTTACAGTCGCTCCTTTTTTGGCATCGCACTGTTTTATGCAGTTCACACTCGCGCTGTTTTGCGCATCGCACTGTTTTGTGCAGTTGGTCACTCGCGCTATTTTGCGTATCGCACTATTTTGTGCAGTTCACCACTCGCACTATTTTGCGCATAGCACTGTTTAGTGCTATTGACACTCGCGCTATTTTGCACATCGCACTGTTTTGTGCAGTTTACGCTTGCGCTATGTTGCGCTTCGCGCTGTTTTGTGCAGTTTATCACTCGCGCTTTCTTGCGCATCGCATGGTGTTGTGCAGTTTATAACTCGCGCTATGTCGCGCATCGCACTGTTTTGTGCAGTTGACACTCGCGCTATGTTGCGCATCGCACTGTTTTGTGCAGTTTATCACTTGCGCTTTCTTGCGCATCGCACTGTGTTGTGCAGTTTATCACTCGTGCTATTTACGCATCACACTGTTTTCTGCAGCCGACAGTCGCGCTATTTTGCGCATTGCGCTGTTTTGTGCAGTCCACACTCGCGCCATGTTGCGCATCGCACTGTTTTGTGCAGTTTGTCACTCGCGCTGTTTTGCGCATGGCACTGTTTTCTGCAGTTTACACTCGCGTTCTTCTGCGCATCGCACTATTTTGTGCCGTTTATCACTCGTGCTATTTTGCGCATCGCACTGTTTTGTGCAGTTTACCACTCGCGCTATTTTGCGTATCGCACTGTTTTGTGCAGTTCACACTCGCGCTACGTTGCGTATCGCACTGTTTTGTGCAGTTTATCACTCGCGCTTTCTTGCGCATCGCACTGTGTTGTGCAGTTTATCACGCGCGCTGTGTTTCGCACCGCACTATTTTGTGCAGTTTACACTCGCGCTATTTTGCGCATCGCACTGTCTTGTGCAATTTATCACTCGCGCTATTTTTCGCATCGCACTGTTTCGTGCTGTTGTCACTCGCGCTATGTTGCGCATCGCACTGTTTTGTACAGTTTATCACTCGCGCTGTTTTGTGCATGGCACTGTTGTCTGCAGTTTACACTCGTGCTATTTTGCGCATCGCACTGTGTTGTGCAGTTTACACTCGCGCTATTTTGCGCATCGCACTGTCTTGTGCAGTTTATCAGTCGCGCTATTTTGCGCATCGCACTATTTTGTGCAGTTGACACTCGCGCTATGTTGCGCATCGCACTGTTCTGTGCTGTTCGCACTCGCGCTATGCTGCGCATGGCTCTGTTTTGTGCAGTTTATCACTTGCACTTTCTTGCGCATCGCACTGTGTTGTGCAGTTCATCACTCGCGCTATTTCGCGCATCGCACTGCCTTTTGCAGTTTACACTCGCGCTACTTTGCGCGTCGCACTGTTTTGTGCAGTTTACACTCACGCTCTTTTGCGCATCCCACTGTTTTGTGCAGTTTACACACGCGCTCTTTTGCGCATCGCACTGTTTTGTGCAGTTTATCACTCGCGCTATTTTGCGCATCGCACTGTTTTCTGCAGTTTACCACTCGCGCTATTTTGCGCATAGCACTGTTTAGTGCTATTGACACTCGCGCTATTTTGCGCATCGCACTGTTTTGTGCAGTTTACGCTTGCGGTATGTTGCGCTTCGCGCTGTTTTGTGCAGTTTATCACTCGCGCTTTCTTGCGCATCACATGGTGTTGTGCAGTTTATAACTCGCGCTATGTCGCGCATCGCACTGTTTTGTGCATCGCACTGTCTTGTGCAGTTTTGTGCTGTTGTCACTCGCGCTATGTAGCGCGTCGCATTGTTTTGTGCAGTTCAAACTCGCGCTATGTTGCGCATCGCACTGTTTTGTGCAGTTTATCACTCGCGCTTTCTTGCGCATCGCACTGTGTTGTGCAGTTTATCACTCGTGCTATTTACGCATCACACTGTTTTCTGCAGCCGACACTCGCGCTATTTTGCGCATTGCGCTGTTTTGTGCATTTCACACTCGCGCCATGTTGCGCATCGCACTGTTTTGTGCAGTTTGTCACTCGCGCTGTTTTGCGCATGGCACTGTTTTCTGCAGTTTACACTCGCGCTCTTCTGCGCATCGCACTATTTTGTGCCGTTTATCACTCGTGCTATTTTCGCATCGCACTGTTTTGTGCAGTTTACCACTCGCGCTATTTTGCGCATCGCACTGTTTTGTGCAGTTCACACTCGCGCTACGTTGCGTATCGCACTGTTTTGTGCAGTTTATCACTCGCGCTTTCTTGCGCATCCCACTGTGTTGTGCAGTTTATCACGCGCGCTGTGTTTCGCACCGCACTATTTTGTGCAGTTTACACTCGCGCTATTTTGCGCATCGCACTGTCTTGTGCAATTTATCACTCGCGCTATTTTTCGCATCGCACTGTTTCGTGCTGTTGTCACTCGCGCTATGTTGCGCATCGCACTGTTTTGTACAGTTTATCACTCGCGCTGTTTTGTGCATGGCACTGTTTTCTGCAGTTTACACTCGTGCTATTTTGCGCATCGCACTGTGTTGTGCAGTTTACACTCGCGCTATTTTGCGCATCGCACTGTCTTGTGCAGTTTATCAGTCGCGCTATTTTGCGCATCGCACTGTTTTGTGCAGTTGACACTCGCGCTATGTTGCGCATCGCCCTGTTCTGTGCTGTTCGCACTCGCGCTATGTTGCGCATGGCTCTGTTTTGTGCAGTTTATCACTTGCACTTTCTTGCGCATCGCACTGTGTTGTGCAGTTCATCACTCGCGCTATTTCGCGCATCGCACTGTCTTTTGCAGTTTACACTCGCGCTACTTTGCGCGTCGCACTGTTTTGTGCAGTTTACACTCGGGCTCTTTTGCGCATCCCACTGTTTTGTGCAGTTTACACACTCGCTCTTTTGCGCATCGCACTGTTTTGTGCAGTTTATCACTCGCGCTATTTTGCGCATCGCACTGTTTTCTGCAGTTTACCACTCGCGCTATTTTGCGCATCGCACTGTTTTGTGCAGTTGATACTCTCGCTATTTTGCGCATCGCACTGTTTTGTGCAGTTCACACTCGCGCTATGTTGCGCATCGCACTGTTTTGTGTAGTTTATCACTCACGCTTTCTTGCGCATCGTACTATGTTTTGCAGTTAGTCACTCGCGCTATGTTGCGCACCGCACTGTTTTGTGAAGTTTACACTCGCGCTATTTTGCGCATCGCACTGTCTTGTGCAGTTTATCACTCGCGCTATTTTGCGCATCGTACTGTTTTGTGCTGTTGTCACTCGCGCTATGGTGCGCATCGCACTGTTTTGTGCAGTTCACACTCGCGCTACGTTGCGCATTGCTCTGTGTTGTGCAATTTATCACTCGCACTTTCTGGCGCATCGTACTGTGCTGTGAAGTTTATCACTCGCACTATTTTGCGCATCGCACTATTTTGTGCAGTTTACACTCGCGCTATTTTCCGCATCGCACAGTTTTGTGCAGTTTATCACTCGCGCTATTTTGCGCATCGCACTATTTTGTGCTGTTCTCACTCGCGCTATGTTGCGCATCGCACTGTTTTGTGCAGTTTATCACTCGCGATTTCTTGCGCATCGCACTGTGTTGTGCAGTTTACCACTCGCGATATGTTGCGCACCGCACTGTCTTGTGCAGTTTATCACTCGCGCTATTTTGCGCATCGCACTGTTTTGTGCTGTTGTCACTCGCGCTATGTTGCGCATTGCACTGTTTTGTGCAGTTCACACTCACGCTATGTTGCGCATCGCACTGTTTTGTGCAGCTTATCACTCGCGCTTTCTTGCGCGTCGCACTGTTTTGTGCAGTTTACACTCGCGCTATTTTCCGCATCGCACCGTTTTGTGCAGTTTATCACTCGCTCTATTTTCCGCATCGCATTGTTTTGTGCAGTTTATCACTCGCGCTATTTTGCGCATCGCACTATTTTGTGCAGTTGACACTCGCGCTAGTTTGCGCATCGCACTGTTTTGTGCAGTTCACACTCGCGCTACGTTGCGCATCGCACTGTTTTGTGCAGTTTCTCACTCGCGCTTTCTTGCACATCGCACTATGTTGTGCAGTTTGCCACTCGCGCTATTTTGCGCATCGCACTGCGTTGTGCAGTTTACACTCGGGCTATTTCGCACATCGCACTGTCTTGTGCAGTTTGTCACTCCCGCTATTTTACGCATCGCACTGTTTTGTGCAGTTGACACGCGCGCTATGTTGTGCATCGCACTGTTTTGTGCAGTTTATCACTCGCGCTTTCTTGCGCATCGCACTGTGTCGTGCAGTTTACCACTCGCGCTATTTCGCGCATCGCACTGTTTTGTGCAGTTTACACTCGCCCTATTTTGCGCATCACACTGTTTTGTGCAGTTGACACTCGCGCTATTTTGCGCATCGCACTGTTTTGTGCAGTTGACACTCGCGCTATTATGCGCATCGCACTGTTTTGTGCAGTTCACACTCACGCTGTTTTGCGCATCGCACTATTTTGTGCAGTTTACCACTTGCGCTATTTTGCGCATCGCACTGTCTTGTGCAGTTTATCACTCGCGCTATTTTGCGCATCGTACTGTTTTGTGCTGTTGTCACTCGCGCTATGGTGCGCATCGCACTGTTTTGTGCAGTTCACACTCGCGCTACGTTGCGCATCGCTCTGTGTTGTGCAATTTATCACTCGCACTTTCTGGCGCATCGTACTTTGCTGTGAAGTTTATCACTCGCACTATTTTGCGCATCGCACTATTTTGTGCAGTTTACACTCGCGCTATTTTCCGCATCGCACAGTTTTGTGCAGTTTATCACTCGCGCTATTTTGCGCATCGCACTGTTTTGTGCTGTTCTCACTCGCGCTATGTTGCGCATCGCACTGTTTTGTGCAGTTTATCACTCGCGATTTCTTGCGCATCGCACTGTGTTGTGCAGTTTACCACTCGCGCTATGTTGCGCACCGCACTGTCTTGTGCAGTTTATCACTCGCGCTATTTTGCGCATCGCACTGTTTTGTGCTGTTGTCACTCGCGCTATGTTGCGCATTGCACTGTTTTGTGCAGTTCACACTCACGCTATGTTGCGCATCGCACTGTTTTGTGCAGCTTATCACTCGCGCTTTCTTGCGCGTCGCACTGTTTTGTGCAGTTTACACTCGCGCTATTTTCCGCATCGCACCGTTTTGTGCAGTTTATCACTCGCTCTATTTTCCGCATCGCATTGTTTTGTGCAGTTTATCACTCGCGCTATTTTGCGCATCGCACTATTTTGTGCAGTTGACACTCGCGCTAGTTTGCGCATCGCACTGTTTTGTGCAGTTCACACTCGCGCTACGTTGCGCATCGCACTGTTTTGTGCAGTTTCTCACTCGCGCTTTCTTGCACATCGCACTGTGTTGTGCAGTTTGCCACTCGCGCTATTTTGCGCATCGCACTGCGTTGTGCAGTTTACACTCGGGCTATTTCGCGCATCGCACTGTCTTGTGCAGTTTGTCACTCCCGCTATTTTACGCATCGCACTGTTTTGTGCAGTTGACACGCGCGCTATGTTGTGCATCGCACTGTTTTGTGCAGTTTATCACTCGCGCTTTCTTGCGCATCGCACTGTGTCGTGCAGTTTACCACTCGCGCTATTTCGCGCATCGCACTGTTTTGTGCAGTTTACACTCGCGCTATTTTGCGCATCGCACTGTTTTGTGCAGTTGACACTCGCGCTATTATGCGCATCGCACTGTTTTGTGCAGTTCACACTCACGTTGTTTTGCGCATCGCACTATTTTGTGCAGTTTACCACTCGCGCTATTTTGCGCATCGCACTGTTTTGTGCAATTGACACGCGCGCTATTTTACGCATCGCACTGTTTTGTGCAGCTCACGCTCGCGCTATGTTGCGCATCGCACTATTTTGTGCAGTTTATCACTCGCGCTTTCTTGCGCATCGCACTGTGTTGTGTAGTTTATCACTCGCGCTGTGTTGCCACCGCACCATTTTGTGCAGTTTACACTCGCGCTATTTTGCGCATCGCACAGTTTTGTGCTGTTGTCACTAGCGCCATGTTGCGCATAGCATTGTTTTGTGCGGTTCACACTCGCGCTATGTTGCGCATCGCACTGTTTTGTGCAGTTTATCACTAGCGCTTTCTTGCGCATCGCACTGTGTTGTGCAATTTATCACTCGCGCTATGTTGCGCCACGTACTGTTTTGTGCAGTTTACACACGTGCTATTTTGCGCATCGCACTGTCTTGTGCAGTTTACACTCGTGCTATTTTCTGCCTCGCACTATCTTATGCAGTTTCTCACTCGCGCTATTTTGCGCATCGCACTGTTTTGTGCAGTTCGACACTCGCGCTATGTTGCGCATCGCACTATTTTGTGCAATTTATCACTCGCGCTTTCTTGCGCATCGCACTGTGTTGTGAAGTTTATCACTCGCGCTATTTTGCGCATCGCACTGTTTTGTGCAGTTTACACTCGCGCCTTTTTTGGCATCGCACTGTTTTATGCAGTTCACACTCACGCTGTTTTGCGCATCGCACTGTTTTGGGCAGTTGACCACTCGCGCTATTTTGCGCATCGCACTGTTTTGTGCCGTTCACCACTCGCGCTATTTTGCGCATCGCACTGTTTTGTGCAATTGACACTCGCGCTATTTTGCGCATCGCACTGTTTTGTGCAGTTTACGCTCGCGCTATGTTGCGCTTCGCACTGTTTTGTGCAGTTTATCACTCGCGGTTTCTTGCGCATCACACTCTGTTGTGCAGTTTATAACTCGCGCTATGTTGCGCACCGCACTATTTTGTGCAGTTTACACCCGCGCTATTTTGTGCATCGCACTGTCTTGTGCAGTTTATCACTCGCGCTATTTTGCGCATCGCACTGTTTTGTGCTGTTGTCACTCGCGCTATGTTGCGCGTCGCATTGTTTTGTGCAGTTCAAACTCGCGCTATGTTGCGCATCGCACTGTTTTGTGCAGTTTATCACTCGCGCTTTCTTGCGCATCGCACTGTGTTGTGCAGTTTATCACTCGTGCAATTTACGCATCGCACTATTTTGTGCAGTTTAAGTTCGCGTTATTTTACGCATCGTACTGCTTTGTGCAGTTTATCACTCGGCTATTTTGCGCATCGCACTGTTTTGTGCAGTTTACCACTCGCGCTATTTTGCGCATCGCACGGTTTTGTGCAGTTCACACTCACGCTACGTTGCGCATCGCACAGTTTTGTGCAGTTTGTCACTCGCGCTTTCTTGCGCATCGCACTGTGTTGTGCAGTTTATCACTCGCGCTATGTTGCACACCGCACTGTTTTGTGCAGTTTACACTCGCACTATTTTTCGAATCGCACTGTCTTGTGCAATTTATCACTCGCGCTATTTTGCGCATCGCACTGTTTTGTTCTGTTGTCACTCGCGCTATGTTGCGCATCGCACTGTTTTGTGCAGTTTATCACTCGCGCTGTTTTGCGCATGGCACTGTTTTCAGCAGTTTACACTCGTGCTATTTTGCGCATCGCACTGTGTTGTGCAGTTTACACTCGTGCTATTTTGCGCATCGCACTGTCTTGTGCAGTTTATCACTTGCGCTATTTTGCGCATCGCACTGTTTTGTGCAGTTGACACTCACGCTATGTTGCGCATCGCACTATTTTGTCTTGTTCACACTCGCGCTATGTTGCGCATGGCTCTGTTTTGTGCAGTTTATCACTCGCACTTTCTTGCGCATCGCACAGTGTTGTGCAGTTCATCACTCGCGCTATTTCGCGCATCGCACTATTTTGTGCAGTTTAAGTTCGCGTTATTTTACGCATCGTACTGCTTTGTCCAGTTTATCACTCGGGCTCTTTTACGCATCACACTGTTTTGTGCAGTTTACATACGCGCTGTTTTGCGCATCGCACTGTTTTGTGCAGTTTATCACTGGCGCTATTTTGCGCATCGCACTATTTTCTGTAGTTTACCACTCGTGCTATTTTGCACATCGCACTATTTTGTGCAGTTGATACTCTCGCTATTTTGCGCATTGCACTGTTTTGTGCAGTTCACACTCACGCTATGTTGCGCATCGCACTGTTTTGTGTAGTTTATCACTCCCGCTTTCTTGCGCATCGCACTGTGTTGTATAGTCTGTCACTTCGCTATGTTGCGCACCGCACTGTTTTGTGCAGTTTACACTCGCGTTATTTTGCGCATCGCACTGTCCTGTGCAGTTTATCACTCGCGATATTTTGTGCATCGCATTGTTTTGTGCTGTGGTCACTCGCGCTATGTTGCGCATCGTACTGTTTTGTGTAGTTCACCCTCGCACTATGTTGCGCATCGCATTGTTTTGTGCAATTTATCACTCGCGCTTTCTTGCGCATCGCACTGTGTTGTGGAGTTTATCACTCGCACTATTTTGCGCATCGCACTATTTTGTGCAGTTTACACTCGCGCTATTTTCCGCATCACACTGTTTTGTGCAGTTTATTACTCGCGCTATTTTGCGCATCGCACTGTTTTGTGCTGTTGTCACTCGCGCAATGTTGCGCATCGCACTGTTTTGTACAGTTTATCACTCGCGATATCTTGTGCATCGCACTGTGTTGTGTAGTTTATCACTCGCGCTATTTTCCGCACCGCACAGTTTTGTGCTGTTGTCACTCGCGCTATGTTGCGCATCGCGCTGTTTTGTGCAGTTCATACTCGCGCTATCTTGCGCATCGCACTATTTTGTGCAGTTTATCACTCGTGCTTTCTTGCGCAGCGCACTGTTTTGTGCAGTTTACACTCGGGCTCTTTTACGCATCACACTGTTTTGTGCAGTTACATACGCGCTGTTTTGCGCATCGCACTGTTTTGTGCAGTTTATCACTGGCGCTATTTTGCGCATCGCACTATTTTCTGTAGTTTACCACTCGTGCTATTTTGCGCATCGCACTGTTTTGTGCAGTTGATACTCTCGCTATTTTGCGCATTGCACTGTTTTGTGAAGTTCACACTCACGCTATGTTGCGCATCGCACTGTTTTGTGTAGTTTATCACTCCCGCTTTCTTGCGCATCGCACTGTGTTGTATAGTCTGTCACTTCGCTATGTTGCGCACCGCACTGTTTTGTGCAGTTTACACTCGCGCTATTTTGCGCATCGCACTGTCCTGTGCAGTTTATCACTCGCGATATTTTGTGCATCGCACTGTTTTGTGCTGTTGTCACTCGCGCTATGTTGCGCATCGCACTGTTTTGTGCAGTTCACCCTCGCGCTATGTTGCGCATCGCATTGTTTTGTGCAATTTATCACTCGCGCTTTCTTGCGCATCGCACTGTGTTGTGGAGTTTATCACTCGCACTATTTTGCGCATCGCACTATTTTGTGCAGTTTACACTCGCGCTATTTTGCGCATCGCACTGTCTTGTGCAATTTATCACTCGCGCTATTTTTCGCATCGCACTGTTTTGTGCTGTTGTCACTCGCGCAATGTTGCGCATCGCACTGTTTTGTACAGTTTATCACTCGCGATATCTTGCGCATCGCACTGTGTTGTGTAGTTTATCACTCGCGCTATTTTCCGCACCGCACAGTTTTGTGCTGTTGTCACTCGCGCTATGTTGCGCATCGCGCTATTTTGTGCAGTTCACACTCGCGCTATCTTGCGCATCGCACTATTTTGTGCAGTTTATCACTCGTGCTTTCTTGCGCAGCGCACTGTTTTGTGCAGTTTACATTCGCGCTATTTTCCGCATCGCACTGTTTTGTGCAGTTTATCACTCGCGCCATTTTCCGCATCGCACTGTTTTGTGCAGTTTATCACTCGCGCTATGTTGCGCATCGCACTATTTTGTGCAGTTGACACTCGCGCTATTTTGCGCATCGCACTGTTTTGTGCAGTTCACACTCGCGCTATGTTGCGCATCGCACTGTTTTGTACAGTTTCTCACTCGCTCTTTCTTGCACATCGCACTGTGTTGTGCAGTTTGTCAGTCGCGCTATTTTGCGCATCGCACTTTGTTCTGCAGTTTACACTTGGGCTATTTTGCAGATCGCACTGTCTTGTGCAGTTTGTCGCTCGCGCTGTTTTACGCATCGCACTGTTTTGTACAGTTGAAGCTTGCACCATGTTGCGCATCGCACTGTTTTGTCCAGTTTATCACTTGCACTTTCTAGCGCATCGCACTGTGTCGTGCAGTTTACCACTCGCGCTATTTTGCGCATCGCACTGTCTTGTGTAGTTTACACTCGCGCTATTTTGCGCATCGCACTGTTTTGTGCAGTTCACACTCGCGCTATTTTGCGCATCGCACTGTTTTGTGCATCGCACTGTTTTGTGCAGTTGACACTCGCGCTATTATGCGCATCGCACTGTTTTGTGCAGTTCACACTCACGCGGTTTTGCGCATCGCACTATTTTGTGTAGTTTACCACTCGCGCTATTTTGCGCATCGCACTGTTTTGTGCAATTAACACTCGCGCTATTTTGCGCATCGCACTGTTTTGTGCAGCTCACGCTCGCGCTATGTTGCGCATCGCACTGTTTTGTGTAGTTTATCACTAGCGCTTTCTTGCGCATCGCAGTGTGTTGTGTAGTTTATCACTCGCGCTGTGTTGCCACTGCACTATTTTGTGCAGTTTACACTCGCGCTATTTTGCGCATCGCACTGTCTTGTGCGGTTTATCTCGCTCTATTTTGCGCATCGCACTGTTTTGTGCTGTTGTTACTAGCGCTATGTTGCGCATCGCATTGTTTTGTGCGGTTCACACTCGCGCTATGTTGCGCATCGCACTGTTTTGTGTAGTTTATCACTCGCGCTTTCTTGCGCATCGCACTGTCTTGTGCAGTTTATCACTCGCGCTATGTTGCGCCCCCTACTGTTTTGTGCAGTTTACACTCGTGCTATTTTGCGCATCGCACTGTCTTGTGCAGTTTATCACTCGCGCCATTTTGCGCATCGCACTGTTTTGTGCTGTTGTCACTCGCGCTATGTTGCGCATCGCACTGTTTTGTGTAGTTCACACTCGCGCTATGTTGCGCATCGCACTGTTTTGTGCAATTTATCACTCGCGCTTTCTTGCGCATCGCACTGTGTTGTGAAGTTTATCACTCGCGCTATTTTGCGCATCGCACTGTTTTGTACAGTTCACACTCGCGCTATTTTGCGCATGGCACTATTCTGTGCAGTTTACACTCACGCTATTTTGCGCATCGCACTGTTTTGTGCAGTTGACACTCGCGCTATTTTGCGCATCGCACTGTTTTGTGCAGTTCACACTCACGCGGTTTTGCGCATCGCACTATTTTGTGCAGTTTACCACTCGTGCTATTTTGCGCATCGCACTGCTTTGTGCAATTGAAACTCGCGCTATTTTGCGCATCGCACGGTTTTGTGCAGCTCACGCTCGCGCTATGTTGCGCATCGCACTGTTTTGTGCAATTTATCACTCGCGCTTTCTTGCGCATCGCACTGTGTTGTGTAGTTTATCACTCGCGCTGTGCTGCCACTGCACTATTTTGTGCAGTTTACACTCGCGCTATTTTGCGCATTGCACTGTCTTGTGCGGTTTATCTCGCTCTATTTTACGCATCGCACTGTTTTGTGCTGTTGTCACTAGCGCTATGTTGCGCATCGCATTGTTTTGTGCGGTTCACACTCGCGCTATGTTGCGCATCGCACAGTTTTGTGCAGTTTATCACTCGCGCTTTCTTGCCCATCGCACTGTGTTGTGCAGTTTATCAGTCGCGCTATGTTGCGCCCCGTACTGTTTTGTGCAGTTTACACCCGTGCTATTTTGCGCATCGCACTGTCTTGTGCAGTTTATCACTCGCGCTATTTTGCGCATCGCACTATTTTGTGCTGTTGTCACTCGCGCTATGTTGCGCATCGCACAGTTTTGCGCAGTTCACACTCGCGCTATGTTGCGCATCGCACTGTTTTGTGCAATTTATCACTCGCGCTTTCTTGCGCATCGCACTGTGTTGTGATGTTTATCACTCGCGCTATTTTGCACATCGCACTGTTTTGTGCAGTTCACACTTGCGCTATTTTGCGCATTGCACTGTTTTTTGCAGTTTACACTCGCGCTATTTTCCGCATCGCACTGTTTTGTGCAGTTGACACTCGCGCTATTTTACGCATCACACTGTTTTCTGCAGTTCACACTCGCGGTGTTTTGCGGAGCGCACTGTTTTGTGCAGTTCACCACTCGTGCTATTTTGCGCATCGCATTGTTTTCTGCAGTTCACCACTCGCGCGATTTTCCGCATCGCACTGTTTTGTGCAATTGACACTCGCACTATTTTGCGAATCGCACTGTTTTGTGCAGTTCACGCTCGCGCTATGTTGCGCTTCGCACTGTTTTGTGCGGTTTATCACTCGCGCTTTCTTGTGCATCGCACTGTGTCGTGCAGTTTATAACTCGTGCTATGTTGCGCACCGCACTGTTTTGTGCAGTTTACACTCGCGCTATTCTGTGCATCGCACTGTCTTGTGCAGTTTATCACTCACGCTATTTTGCGCATCGCACTGTTTTGTGCTGTTGTCACTCGCGCTATGTTGCGCGTTGCATTGTTTTGTGCAGTTCAAACTCACGCTATGTTGCGCATCGCACTGTTTTGTGCAGGTTATCACTCGCGCTTTCTTGCGCATCGCACTGTTTTGTGCAGTTTACACTCGCACTATTTTACGCATTGCACTATTTTGTGCAGTTTATTACTCGCGCTATTTTACGCATCACACTGTTTTGTGCAGCCGGCACTCGCGCTATTTTGCGCATCGCACTGTTTTGTGCAGTTAACACTCGCTCTATGTTGCGCATCGCACTGTTTTGTGCAGTTTATCACTCGCGCTGTTTTGCGCATGGCACTGTTTTCTGCAGTTTACACTCGCGCTCTTTTGCGCAGCGCACTGTTTTGTGCAGTTTAGCACTCGCGCTATTTTGCGCATCGCACTTTTTGTGTAGTTTACCACTCGCGCTATTTTGCGCATCGCACTGTTTTCTGCAGTTGACACTCGCGCTATTTTGCGCATCGCACGGTTTTGTGCAGTTCACACTCGCGCTATGTTGCGCATTGCACTGTGTTGTGTAGTTTATCACTCGTGCTGTGTTGCCACCGCACTATTTTGTGCAGTTTACACTCGCGCTATTTTGCGCATCGCACTGTCTTGTGCGGTTTATCTCGCTCTATTTTGCGCATCGCACTATTTTGTGCTGTTGTCACTAGCGCTATGTTGTGCATAGCATTGTTTTGTGCGGTTCACACTCGCGCTATGTTGTGCATCGCACTGTGTTGTGCAGTTTATCACACGCGCTATGTTGTGCCCCGTACTGTTTTGTGCAGTTTACACTCGTGCTATTTTGCGCATCGCACTGTCTTGTGCAGTTTACACTCGTGCTATTTTCCGCCTCGCACTATCTTGTGCAGTATATCACTCGCGCTATTTTACGCATCGCACTGTTTTGTGCAGTTCACACTCGCGCTATGTTGCGCATCGCACTGTTTTGTGCAATTTATCTCTCGCGCTTTCTTGCGCTTCGCACTGTGTTGTGAAGTTTATCACTCGCGCTATTTTGCGCATCGCACTGTTTTGTGCAGTTTACACTCGCGCTATTTTGCGCATCGCACTGTTTTGTGCAGTTTACACTCGCGCCTTTTTGGGCATCGAACTGTTTTATGCAGTTCACACTCGCGCTGTTTTGTGCATCGCACTGTTTTGTGCAGTTGATCACTCGCGCTATTTTGCGCATCGCGCTGTTTTGTGCAATTCACCACTCGCGCTATTTTGCGCATCGCACTATTTTGTGCAATTGACACTCGCGCTATTTTGCGCATCGCACTGTTTTGTGCAGTTTACGCTCGCGCTATGTTGCGCTTCGCACTATTTTGTGCAGTTTATCACTCGCTCTTTCTTGCGCATCGCACTGTGTTGTGCAGTTTATAACTCGCGCTATGTTGCGCACCGCACTATTTTGTGCAGTTTACACTCGCGCTATTTTGTGGATCGCACTGTCTTGTGCAGTTTATCACTCGCGCTATTTTGCGCATCGCACTGTTTTGTGCTGTTGTCACTCGCGCTATGTTGCGCGTCGCATTGTTTTGTGCAGTTCAAACTCGCGCTATGTTGCGCATCGCACGGTTTTGTGCAGTTTATCACTCGCGCTTTCTTGCGCGTCGCACTGTGTTGTGCAGTTTATCACTTGTGCAATTTACGCATCGCACTATTTTCTGCAGTTTACGCTCGCGCTATTTTACGCATCGCACTGCTTTGTGCAGTTTATTACTCGCGCTATTTTGCGTATCACACTGTTTTGTGCAGCCGTCACTCGCGCTATTTCACGCATCGCACTGTTTTGTGCAGTTCACACTCGCGCCATGTTGCGCATCGCACTGTTTTGTGCAGTTTATCACTCGCGCTGTTTTGCGCATGGACTGTTTTCTGCAGTTTACACTCGCGCCCTTTTGCGCATCGCACTGTTCTGAGCAGTTTATCACTCGCGCTATTTTGCCCATCGCACTGTTTTGTGCAGTTTACCACTCGCGCTATTTTGCGCATCGCACTGTTTTGCGCAGTTCACACTCACGCTACGTTGCGCATCGCACTGTTTTGTGCAGTTTATCACTCGCGCTTTCTTGCGCATCGCACTGTGTTGTGCAGTTTATCACTCGCGCTATGTTGCGCACCGCACTGTTTTGTGCGGTTTACACTCGCGCTATTTTGCGCATCGCACTGTCTTGTGAAATTTATCTCTCACGCTATTTTGCGCATCGCACAGTTTTGTGCTGTTGTCACTCGCGCTATGTTGCGCATCGCACTGTTTTGTGCAGTTTATCAGTCGCGCTGTTTTGCGCAAGGCACTGTTTTCTACAGTTTACACTCGTGCTATTTTGCGCATCGCACTGTGTTGTGCAGTTTACACTCGCACTATTTTGCGCATCGCACTGTTTTGTTCAGTTTATCACTCGCACTATTTTGCGCATCGCACTGTTTTGTGCAGTTGACACTCGCGCTATGTTGCGCATCGCAATGTTTTGTCCTGTTCACACTCGCGCTATGTTGCGCATGGCTCTGTTTTGTGCAGTTTATCACTCGCACTTTCTTGCGCATCGCACTGTGTTGTGCAGTTTATCACCCGCGCTGTTTCGCGCATCTCACTGTCTTTTGCAGTTTACACTCGCGCTATTTTGCGCGTCGCATTGTTTTGTGCAGTTTACACTCGGGCTCTTTTGCGCATCACACTGTTTTGTGCAGTTTACACACGCGCTGTGTTGCGCATCGCACTATTTTGTGCAGTTTATCACTCGCGCTATTTTGTGCATCGCACTGTTTTCTGCAGTTTACCACTCGCGCTATTTTGCGCATCGCACTGTTTTGTGAAGTTGATACTCTCGCTATTTTGCGCATCGCACTGTTTTGTGCAGTTCACACACGCACTATGTTGCGCATCACACTGTTTTGTGTAGTTTATCACTCCCGCTTTTTTGCTCATTGCACTGTGTTGTGCAGTTTGTCACTCGTGCTATGTTGCGCACCGCACTATTTTGTGCAGTTTACACTCGCGCTATTTTACGCATCGCACTGTCTTGTGCAGTTTATCACTCGCGCTATTTTGCGCATCGCGCTGTTTTGTGCTGTTGTCACTCACGCTATGTTGCGCATCGCACTGTTTTGTGCAGTTCACACTCGCGCTATGTTGCGCATCGCACTGTTTTGTGCAATTTATCACTCGCGCTTTCTTGCGCAACGCACTGTGTTGTGAAGTTTATCACTCGCACTATTTTGCGCATCGCACTGTTTTGTGCAGTTTACACTCGCGCTATTTTCTGCATCGCACTGTTTTGTGCAGTTTATCACTTGCGCTATTTTGCGCATCGCACTGTTTTGTGCTGTTGTCACTCGCGCTATGTTGCGCATCGCACTGTTTTGTGCAGTTTATCACTCGCGCTGTTTTGCGCATGGCACTGTTTTCTGCAGTTTACACTCATGCTATTTTGCGCATCGCACTGTGTTGTGCAGTTTACACTCGCACTATTTTGCACATCGCACTGTCTTGTCCAGTTTATCACTCGCGCTATTTTGCGCATCGCACTGTTTTGTGCAGTTGACACTCGCGCTATGTTGCTTATCGCAATGTTTTGTCCTGTTCACACTGCGCTATGTTGCGCACGGCTTGTTTTGTGCAGTTTATCACTCGCACTTTCTTGCGCATCGCACTGCGTTGTGCAGTTTATCACCCGCGGTATTTCGCGCATCTCACTGTTTTTGTAGTTTACACTCGCGCTATTTTGCGCGTTGCAGTGTTTTGTGCAGTTTACACTCGGGCTCTTTTGCGCATCACACTGTTTTGTGCAGTTTACACACGCGCTGTGTTGCGCATCGCACTGTTTTGTGCAGTTTATCACTCGCGCTATTTTGCGCATCGCACTATTTTCTGCAGTTTACCACTCGCGCTATTTTGCGCATCGCACTGTTTTGTGCAGTTGATACTCTCGCTATTTTGCGCATCGCACTGTTTTGTGCAGTTCACACTCGCGCTATGTTGCGCATCACACTGTTTTGTGTAGTTTATCACTCCCGCTTTTTTGCTCATTGCACTGTGTTGTGCAGTTTGTCACTCGTGCTATGTTGCGCACCGCACTATTTTGTGCAGTTTACACTCACGCTATTTTACGCATCGCACTGTCTTGTGCAGTTTATCACTCGCGCTATTTTGCGCATCGCGCTGTTTTGTGCTGTTGTCACTCACGCTATGTTGCGCATCGCACTGTTTTGTGCAGTTCACACTCGCGCTATGTTGCGCATCGCACTGTTTTGTGCAATTTATCACTCGCGCTTTCTTGCGCAACGCACTGTGTTGTGAAGTTTATCACTCGCACTATTTTGCGCATCGCACTGTTTTGTGCAGTTTACACTCGCGCTATTTTCTGCATCGCACTGTTTTGTGCAGTTTATCACTCGCGCTATTTTGCGCATCGCACTGTTTTGTGCTGTTGTCACTCGCGCTATGTTGCGCATCGCACTGTTTTGTGCAGTTTATCACTCGCGCTGTTTTGCGCATGGCACTATTTTCTGCAGTTTACACTCGTGCTATTTTGCGCATCGCACTGTGTTGTGCAGTTTACACTCGCACTATTTTGCACATCGCACTGTCTTGTCCAGTTTATCACTCGCGCTATTTTGCGCATCGCACTGTTTTGTGCAGTTGACACTCGCGCTATGTTGCTTATCGTAATGTTTTGTCCTGTTCACACTTGCGCTATGTTGCGCACGGCTTTGTTTTGTGCAGTTTATCACTCGCACTTTCTTGCGCATCGCACTGCGTTGTGCAGTTCATCACCCGCGGTATTTCGCGCATCTCACTGTCTTTTGTAGTTTACACTCGCGCTATTTTGCGCGTTGCAGTGTTTTGTGCAGTTTACACTCGGGCTCTTTTGCGCATCACACTGTTTTGTGCAGTTTACACACGCGCTGTGTTGCGCATCGCACTGTTTTGTGCAGTTTATCACTCGCGCTATTTTGCGCATCGCACTATTTTCTGCAGTTTACCACTCGCGCTATTTTGCGCATCGCACTGTTTTGTGCAGTTGATACTCTCGCTATTTTGCGCATCGCACTGTTTTGTGCAGTTCACACTCGCGCTATGTTGCGCATCACACTGTTTTGTGTAGTTTATCACTCCCGCTTTTTTGCTCATTGCACTGTGTTGTGCAGTTTGTCACTCGCGCTATGCTGCGCACTGCACTATTTTGTGCAGTTTACACTCGGGCTATTTTACGCATCGCACTGTCTTGTGCAGTTTATCACTCGCGCTATTTTGCGCATCGCACTGTTTTGTGCTGTTGTCACTCGCGCTATGTTGCGCATCGCACTGTTTTGTGCAGTTGACACTCGCGCTATGTTGCGCATCGCACTGTTTGGTGCAGTTTATCACTCGCGCTTTCTTGCACTTCGCACTGTGTCGTGCAGTTTACCACTCGCGCTATTTCGCGCATCGCACTGTCTTGTGTAGTTTCCACTCATGCTATTTTGCGTATCGCACTGTTTTGTGCAGTTTACACAAGCGCTATTTTGCGCATCGCACTGTTTTGTGCAGTTGACACTCGCGCGATTATGCGCATCGCACTGTTTTGTGCAGTTCACACTCACGCTGTTTTGCGCATCGCACTATTTTGTGCAGTTTACCAGTCGCGCTATTTTGCGCATCGCACTGTTTTGTGCAATTGACACTCGCGCTATTTTGCGCATCGCATTGTTTTGTGCAGCTCACGCTCGCTCTATGTTGCGCATCGCACTGTTTTGTGCAGTTTTTCACTCGCGCTTTCTTGCGCATCGCACTGTGTTGTGTAGTTTATCACTCGCGCTGTGTTGCCACCACACTATTTTGTGCAGTTCACACTCGCGCTATTTTGCGCATC
Organism: Camellia japonica; assembly: GCA_030407325.1. Classification (NCBI taxonomy): domain Eukaryota; kingdom Viridiplantae; phylum Streptophyta; class Magnoliopsida; order Ericales; family Theaceae; genus Camellia; species Camellia japonica. The sequence continues at coordinate 73,735 of JAPPVO010006251.1, read as the reverse complement.
GCACTGTCTTGTGCGGTTTATCTCGCTCTATTTTGCGCATCGCACTGTTTTGTGCTGTTGTCACTAGCGCTATGTTGCGCATCACATTGTTTTGTGCGGTTCACACTCGCGCTATGTTGCGCATCGCACAGTTTTGTGCAGTTTATCACTCGCGCTTTCTTGCGCATCGCACTGTGTTGTGTAGTTTATCACTCGCGCTATGTTGCGCCCCATACTGTTTTGTGCAGTTTACACTCGTGCTATTTTGCGCATCGCACTGTCTTGTGCAGTTTATCACTCGCGCAATCGCACTTTTTTGTGCTGTTGTCACTCACGCTATGTTGCGCATCGCACTGTTTGTGCAGTTCACACTCGCGCTATGTTGCGCATCGCACTGTTTTGTGCAATTTATCACACGCGCTTTCTTGCGCATCGCACTGTGTTGTGAAGTTTGTCACTCGCGCTATATTACGCATCGCACTGTTTTGTGCAGTTCACACTCGCGCTATTTTGCACATTGCACTGTTTTGTGCAGTTTACACTCGCGCTATTTTGCGCATCGCACTGTTTTGTGCAGTTGACACTCGTGCTATTTTGCGCATCGCACTGTTTTCTGCAGTTCACACTCGCGGTGTTTTGCGGATCGCACTGTCTTGTGCAGTTCACCACTCGTGCTATTTTGTGCATCGCACTGTTTTCTGCAGTTCACCACTCGTGCGATTTTCCGCATCGCACTGTTTTGTGCATTTGACACTCGTGCTATTTTGCGCATCGCACTGTTTTGTGCTGTTGTCACTCGCGCTATGTTGCGCATCGCACTGTTTTGTGCAGTTTATCACTCGCGATTTCTTGCGCATCGCACTGTGTTGTGCAGTTTATCACTCGCGCTATGTTGCGCACCACACTGTCTTGTGCAGCTTATCACTCACGCTATTTTGCGCATCGTACTGTTTTGTGCTGTTGTCACTCGTGCTATGTTGCGTGTCGCACTGTTTTGTGCAGTTCACACTCGCGCTATGTTGCGCATCGCACTGTTTTGTGCAGTTTATCACTCGCGCTTTCTTGCGCATCGTACTGTTTTGTGCAGTTTCCACTCGCGCTATTTTCCGCAGCGCACTGTTTTGTGCAGTTTATCACTCGCGTTATTTTCCGCATCGCACTGTTTTGTGCAGTTTATCGCTCGTGCTATTTTGCGCATCGCATTATTTTGTGCAGTTGACACTCGCGCTATTTTGCGCATCGTACTGTTTTGTGCAGTTCACACTCGTGCTATGCTGCGCATCGCACTGTTTTGTGCAGTTTCTCACTCGCGCTTTCTTACACATCGCACTGTGTTGTGCAGTTTATCACTCGCGCTATTTTGCGCATCGCACTGTGTTGTGCAGTTTACACTTGGGCTATTTTGCACATCGCACTGTGTTGTGCAGTTTGTCACTCGCGCTATTTTACGCATCGCACTGTTTTGTGCAGTTGACACTCGCGCTATGTTGCGCATCGCACTGTTTGGTGCAATTTATCACTCGCGCTTTCTTGCACATCGCACTGTGTCGTGCAGTTTACCACTCGCGCTATTTCGCACATCGCGCTGTCTTGTGTAGTTTCCACTCACGCTATTTTGCGCATCGCACTGTTTTGTGCAGTTTACACAAGCGCTATTTTGCGCATCGCACTGTTTTGTGCAGTTGACACTCGCGCTATTATGCGCATCGCACTGTTTTGTGCAGTTCACATCGCGCTATTTTGTGCAGTTTACCAGTCGCGCTATTTTGCACATCGCACTGTTTTGTGCAATTGGCACTCGCGCTATTTTGCGCATCGCATTGTTTTGTGCAGCTCACGCTCGCGCTATGTTGCGCATCGCACTGTTTTGTGCAGTTTGTCACTCGCGCTTTCTTGCGCATCGTACTGTGTTGTGTAGTTTATCACTCGCGCTGTGTTGCCACCGCACTATTTTGTGCAGTTCACACTCGCGCTATTTTGCGCATCGCACTGTCTTGTACGGTTTATCTTGCTCTATTTTGCGCATCGCACTGTTTTGTGCTGTTGTCACTAGCGCTATGTTGCGCATCGCATTGTTTTGTGCGGTTCACACTCGCGCTATGTTGCGCATCGCACTGTTTTGTGCAGTTTATCACTCGCGCTTTCTTGCGCATCGCACTGTGTTGTGTAGTTTATCACTCGCGCTATGTTGCGCCCCGTACTGTTTTGTGCAGTTTACACTCGTGCTATTTTGCGCATCGCACTGTCTTGTGCAGTTTATCACTCGCGCTATCGCACTGTTTTGTGCTGTTGTCACTCACGCTATGTTGCGCATCGCACTGTTTTGTGCAGTTCACACTCGCGCTATGTTGCGCATCGCACTGTTTTGTGCAATTTATCACTCGCGCTTTCTTGCGCATCGCACTGTGTTGTGAAGTTTATCACTCGCGCTATATTGCGCATCGCACTGTTTTGTGCAATTCACACTCACGCTATTTTGCACATTGCGTTGTTTTGTGCAGTTTACACTCGCGCTATTTTGCGCATCGCACTGTTTTGTGCAGTTGACACTCGTGCTATTTTGCGCATCGCACTGTTTTCTGCAGTTCACACTCGCGGTGTTTTGCGGATTGCACTGTCTTGTGCAGTTCACCACTCGTGCTATTTTGCGCATCGCACTGTTTTCTGCAGTTCACCACTCGCGTGATTTTCCGCATCGCACTGTTTTGTGCAATTGACACTCGTGCTATTTTGCGCATCACACTGTTTTGTGTTGTTGTCACTCGCGCTATGTTGCGCATCGCACTGTTTTGTTGGGGGGTGACCCTCTCTCTTTTGGCCTTGTTTGTTGGCATTTTTGGCCTTTCAAAGGAGCATATATTTCCACACTTCCTAACCTTGGTTCAGGCCCTTTTTAGTGACTTTTAGGACCTTCCTAGACTCTGTCTATGGCTGGTTTAGTCACCTTTTGATTGCCTCTTGCATGTGTAGAACAATCCTTTGCATAGCCTATCAAAGTAGCACCTCATTCTTGCATGTACTGGTCATGTTTCAGTGGGTTTTTGGCCATCATTTGGCATGCCATGATTCTGTTTTTGGCTGGTTTGGTAGCCTCTCATATGCTTCACATGCTTGTAGTGTAAATCATGTTCACTAGCTTATAATGCATGTTGTTTTGGCCCTCTATGCTAGCATATTTTGGCCATGATCCAAACTGATTTTGTTCATATTTTGGGCTTCCTTAGCTCTATTTTGAGGTCCCTTGGTTGAATGATACCTGCCATGTATGGTTGTAGTGTAATAGCCTTGCTTAGCCTTGAGTTTTGAAGCCCCTTGCATGCTTAACTTGAGGTGTTTTCATGATTTGGCATCATTGAGCATGATATTTCAGAGTATATAGGGCTGCCATGTTCTCATGTTTTCCACTCTTTTAATGTGCTTGAGAGTTGCATCATTATACCCCATTTGTGAGCCATTGCATGAGCTTCATTTTTGTGCCTTTCAAGCCATCATCTTAGTGCACTTTTGCTCTTATTTTGGCCTGCATAGGGACTATTTGGAGTTTATTTGGCCATTTGAGCATTGCCTTGCATGCCTATAGGGTAATACACTTCACTAGTTTCGGTGTTTGAGTCATCCAACATGCATTGTGTGAGTTGTTTGCATGATTCAGAGCCATTTTGTATGTCATTTCAGAGCTGGAACATGTGTCATTGTATGCCATATTTCAGCCTTTCAATGCTTTTGTAGAGTTGCATTTTGTGCCCTTGGGCTTAGGTCCTTGCATTGTGTATGCTAGCATGAGTTTTGAAGTCTTGTTTTCATCATGTTTGGCCACTGATTTGGGTGTGGCTGAGGCCCATTCATTTTGGTTTAAGTCCATTTTTGCATTGAGTATGCTATTGTAGTTCATAGCATTTAGTATGCCATGTTGTCGCATGATTGATCATTGCATTGCGCATGCCTTGTTCATTTCATTGTGTATGTTAGTTTCCACGTGCATTGTGTATGCTAAGTGTCATGTGCATTGAGTATGCCATTGTTAGTTCATGGCATTGTGTATACTAGTTGCATGTTTGCATGATATCTCTTGCATGTTTGCATGACTTAGTTGCATTGCATTAAGATTGCATGCTAGAGTTGCATTTGTGCATGCATTGTTTCTTGCATTGTGTTTGGGATAGGAGTTAGCCCAAACACGGGAAACGGGGGATGTTTTATACTCGAAGTGATGAAACGTGCCTCGATTCCCGATCGCCGACACTCTTGACTACCCATGACAGAGTTGTTGGCTTTAGGTACTTGTATGTGCATTCATTTCATATTGAGTCGTGCAATTCGGCTCCTCGCCATCATGCATCGAGATGCGTGATTGGTGGCCCGAAGGTCGAGAGCTATACCCCCTTGAGCTCATGTAATGATAGGAAGGATAGTTGTGCATACATTTGTTGCAAAATACTTTGCCATGCCTCTCTCTTGCCCTCTGTTGCAGAAAACCAGAAACCAGGAGAAGAAACTGGTTGGCCGACTAGATTTAGTGGCAGGCCGACCACTTTTTCTGGCTTTCACTACAAAAGGTGGTCGGCAGGTGGTCTCCAAGGCCAATAGCTGGTCGGCAGCCTTCCCACAGATTCCCAGGGTGGAGTTTCATCTCTCTGGAGCTTTGTGCAAGTTTCTGAGATCAATTGCAAACAAAGCCGAGTCGGGGCATTGCAATGGATTTCCCAGCAAGGCGACTCGAGCATGCATGCATCCTTTATCATTCAAGGCAGAGCTGAGGCAACCCATTCCACATAGTTCGCATGCTAGTTTAATTGCTTATTTAGTTAATTTGTTAATTAGCTAGTGCTGTGTAATACTTAGTTGTAATTTATTATTCATTTTGGTTATGTAAGAACTAGTTTACTTAGATTAGCCTAGATTAGCTAGTTGGTTCTGTATTATTTATTCGAACCCTCCGTTGAGAGGGCCAACTGTTGTAATAAGTGTGCGTGTGTGTGATGCATGTCTTCCTACCCCACGTCTTTCTCCCTTTTACTTACCTGCTTTCGATGGTTAGTTTTAGGGCATGTTTCAATTAGCATCCTTATGCTTCGCATGTTTGCATTCATTCATCTGTCTTGCATGCACCGGGCTCGGTGCATCATACTAACTGCATTGTATTTCAATTCCGAGTTGAATACAAGTTATCTATAGCATCTCATATGCCATCTTAGAATAGCCAAGCATATCTTAGTTGCATTGTGCATGTGTTGCATTAGCCATCTTAACATGAACTAGGATCATGCATTGATTACTAACTAGTTTCTGTTTTGGCTCGGAGTACTCTGCAAGTGTTTACGCTTTAGCATCCTTGCATGCGTGTGAGCGACTGCCATGATAGCATGCTTACCATGAGGCTAATTGCTTACGTGATCAACTGCCTGAATGCCTATGGGTGAAGGTTGGATCATTTGAATTGGAAGAATTCATTGATTGCGAGTTTTAAGCCCACTTGAGAGTGGGAAATCACCATGTTTTCTAAGCCCACTTGAGGGTGGCAAAATCCACATTTTAGCCTACTTGCGAGTAGCAAACCGCTTTCAAAAACAAATATGAGATGTTTTGTTCCAACTTAGACGATCCAGTCTATACTTGTATGCTGTGCGCATCACATAGTAATTCTAGGCTAATAAACTGGAATAAGAATGCATGTGTTTTCAAAAATAAGATATCATGTTTAGTAGTGGCCGATCTTTGACCAGGCGAGCAGGGGTGCTCATTGCATGACCTTCCCCAATCGTACCCAAGTTCCCGAGCCGAGGCAACTTTGGTGATGATGGACACGTGGCCTTAGGCACGAGTCAGGGTTTCCTAAATTCTCCCAAAATAAAACATTTAGGTGGGGACTCTGTATCTGGCAAAGCAGTCCATGTCTGACACTTCTTTCTAAAAATCAGTTTTTCAAAGCGATTTGCTGGATTTGGACTCTTGGGTGATTTATCGATCTTGCATTGCACTTTGTGAGATTAGATTCAGAACCGTGACATTGAGTCTGAACTGTAGTGAGCCCAATGAACAAAACGGGATTTTTCCCAGGACGTTCGAGGACGTCTACAACACCGTAATTACATATCTTCCATCATGCAAGAGGGTCCGAATAAGTGTCCAAGTATTCGAACCCTAATGCAAGAATAATTGTAAGTAAACACCATAATTAAATATCTGCCATCATGCTAGAGGTTTCGAATAAGTGTCCGAGTATCCGAACCCTAATGGAAGAGAAATTGTAAGTAAACACCGTAATTACATACCTGCCATCATGCAAGAGGGTCAGAATAAGTGTCCAAGTATTCGAAACCGAATTTGCAGAAATTGTAAGTAAACACCATAATTACATATCTTCCATCATGCAAGAGGGTCCGAATAAGTGTCCGAGTGTTCGAATCCTAATTTGGAGAAATTGTAAGTAAACACCATAATTACATCTCTGCCATCATGCAAGAGGTTCCGAATAAGCGTCCAGTATTCGAACCCTAATGCATGAGAAATTGTAAGTAAACGCCATAATTATATATCTGCCATTATGCAAGAGGGTCCAAATAAGTGTCCAAGCATTCGAACCCTAATACATGAGAAATTGTAAGTAAACACCGTAATTACATATCTGACATCATGCTAGAGGGTCCGAATAAGTGTCTGAGTATTCGAACCCTAATGCATGAGAAATTGTAAGTAAACACCGTAATTACATATCTGCCATCATGCAAGAGGGTCCGTATAAGTGTCCGAGTATTCGAACCCTAATGCATGAGAAATTGTAAGTAAACACCATAATTACATATCTGCCATCATGCAAGAGGGTCCGAATAAGTGTTCGAGTATTCGAACCCTAATTTGGAGAAATTGTAAGTAAACACCATAATTAAATATCTACCATCATGCAAGAGGGTCCGAATAAGTGTCCGAGTATTCGAACCATAATCCATGAGAAATTGTAAGTAAACGCGACAATTTCATATTTGCCATCATGCAAGATGGTCCGAATAAGCGTTCAAGTATTCGAACCCGAATGCATGAGAAACTGTAAGTAAAGGCCATAATTACATATCTGCCATCATGCAAATGGTTCCGAATAAGTGTCCGAGTATTCGAACCCTAATTTGTAGAAATTGTAAGTAAACGCCATAATTACATATCTGCCATCATGCAAGAGGGTCCGAATAAGTGTCCAAGTATTCGAACCCTAATGCATGAGAAATTGTAAGTAAACACCGTAGTTACATATCTGCCAACATGCTAGAGGGTCCGAATAAGTATCCGACTATTCGAACCATAATGGATGAGAAATTATAAGTAAAAATCGTAATTACATATCTGCCATCATGCATGAGTGTCCGAATAAGTGTCCGAGTATTCGAACCCTAATGTATGATAAATTGTAATTAAACGCCATAGTTACATATCAGCCATCATGCAACAGGGTCCAATTAAGTGTCCAAGTATTCGAACCCTAATGCATGAGAAATTGTAAGTAAACACCGTAATTACATATCTCCTATCATGCTAGATGATGCATGTTTTTTTTTTTTTTGTTTTTTTTTTTTTGAAACGCATGCAAAGTGCAAATGATGCATGTTTTTTTTTTTTTTTGTTTTTTGAAATGGATGTAAATGCAAATGATGCATGTTTTTTTTTTTTGCTTGTTTTTTGAAATGCATGTAAATGCAAATGATGCAAATGCGTGACAACGCACGTCTTTTGAGATGCATGACAATGCACGTGAACTCGAATGTGCGATAACGCGCGTCGCTTGATATGCATGACAATGCATGTGAGGTTGAATGCGTGACAACGCATGTCTTTCAAAATGCATGACAATGCACGTGATCTTAAATGCGCGACAACGCATGTCACTTGGAATGCATGACAATGCATGTGAACTCGAATGCATGATAATTCGCGTCGCTTGATATGCATGACAATGCATGTGAGGTGCGCATGACGATGCGACCTAAAGAATGTGCATACTAATGCAAGTATGACATGCGCATGACAATGCGAGATGTGTGCATAATGAGGCGAGTGAAATGACGTATAACCAACGCGCGTTTCACGACAAAACGTTGTAACGTATGCATGTGGGGCAACTTTCGAATCTCGCAAGAAACAAAAAGGATACACCTCGCACGTATTCGAGTGCTACGCACAGAAGACACGGCACAAAGACCGGTTAAGCTTCGGAAATGCATTTTCTTGCACTGTTTTGAGCAATGGAGGCATTATCTTGAGCAATGTAGGCCCCAAACCATATAAAAGACCCAAACAAAGGTGTAGGAGGCTCATCGGCCATGAGCGGAGTCCACCGGCCATCCACCGGCCACAAAATAAGGCCACCGGCCATATATTTGGCCGGCCGGCCAAAAGTGCCTATTCGGGGCAGTTTTGACATTTCGGCACGGGTCTTTAAATATAGGGCTTCTAGCCCTCATTTCTCACTTTGCCCTAGCTCGAAAATCAGCCCCCCTCCTCTCTAGGTCATTTTTCCATCTTCGATCCTCATTTTTGTCGCGTTTTAGAGCCCGTTTCGTCATTCGATTCGCGATCTCCTTTGCGTTTCGAACATTTTGAACCGAACAAATCTTTGTTTCGGTGCCTTTTTCTTGATTTCCGCCACTTAGGGTTTGTTTCCCTCGAGTTTTCCTTGGTCTTCGTGCCTTTTCTGCACCCCGGCCTTTTCGGCCATTTTTCACCCTCCCTAGGTTGACCTTTCGGTTGACTTTTCGTATTCTCGCACCGTTTTCACTCTTCCGGCCATTTTCACACCCTTTTTGGTATGGCAGATGATATTCCACGAGGCGGGACTCCCTCGGGGCAGGAGATGGACCCCGAGGCCGAGCTCTTGCCCTTGAGCGTTCGACCATTCGATCCAGCGGCCTATAGGCCGGCGATCCATGTGCTGCCTCCCGACGGTATTCGCTACTTCAGCAGTTTCGCGAGGGGTGTGGCGCCAGAGCTCTTACTACGCGAGCCAGAGTCACATCTGTCCTTTGGCGCCTCCGAGGTACACCCTTCTCTGTTTCATTTTCTGCAAAGTAGAATGTATAACTGCAATGGTTGATTCTGCCTTTTAACTGTTTAACTCGGATACATCGATATAACATATGCTATAGTCCACTGTGAACACACTTGCACCTGATATCTGCTTGAAACTGAACATGTGCATTGACGCTGTATTTTCACTGAACCACCCAAACACATTGACACATCATATGCTGCAGTTCACTGCGGGCACACCGGCACCCGATATCTTGTTTGAATCTGAACACGTGCACACACGCAATATCTGTACTGAACCACTCGAAAACACTGGCACATCATATGTCATAGTTCACTGTGAGCACACCGGCACCCGATATCTGTTTGAATCTGAACACGTGCACACGCGCTATATCTGTACTGATTCTGAGCACATTCAACACTATATTCATAATGCCGCTTCGCGACTGTTTGTTTTGACCACAGGGAGATTCTCACACCCTTCGGGGGTATGGGAACGTCGCCGCACAAGGTTGGTACATGGAGTTACCTGACGCGGTTCGTCGCATCATCGACCGAGTTGGTTTCGGGACCTTCTGTATGGGGCTCTTGCGCCTTACTGCGAGTAGGCCGCTCTTTGCTGCATTGGTGGAGAGGTGGTGGGACACCACCGACTCCTTCCACTTCTCTGCCATGGGAGACATGACGATGACTCCCTTCGACTTCTTGATGCTTACCGGCATCGGGGTAGGGGGTGATCCGATCCCCTTCGACACAGACATGGATGAGTGGGAGGCTGCCCAGATGTACCTGCTTGGCGTCCTACCACCTCTTGCTCGTCTAGGATTTGTGCCATATTCTTGGTTCGAGGCTCATTTTCGGATCCAAGCACCGACTACTTAGGAGGAGGAGGAGGAGGAGGAGGAGGAGCAGTGTGCTCACGGCTTCTTGATGTTCCTGCTGGGGACGACCCTTTTCACCGATCGGGCGAACACAGTGCCCCTCTGTCTGCTGAGCGCTTTGGTGGACGTCTCTCGGATTCGCCGCTATGACTGGGGTGGCGCAGGTTTGGCCACGCTTTATGGCTACATGAGCTCATCTGCTCGCCTCAGCGGATAGTTGTTTGGAAGCTACTGGCGGGCTTGGGAGGTACGTCTTCTTCTTTTGTTTTACATTTCTGCTTTACATTATCTGTACTATGTATACCGTACACACTGCGAACATGCAATCTGCTTTACACTGACTGTACACTGCACACACTGCACACGACACATCGCACACTGCTTTCTGATTTGTCTGCTTTCTTCTTCATTCTGCTTTATCTGATAAGCATACTGATATCTGTTCTGTTACACTCTGTACAGTTGTGGGTATACGCCTACTTCCCGAGGCTTGCTCCAGTGCCAGAGGAGGAGATGCCTCTTATGATCCCATTCTCCCATCGCTTCGACGTGAGGTGCGAGCGGAGGCCTCGGGAGTCTTTCATATATTTCCGCCGTTATTTCGACACCATCACCACTGCAGAGGTTTGTCAACATTACACTTCATTTAAGCTTTGCTTTGTATTGCATTTTCAATAGCAGTAGATAACAAACTGTACTTTGTTTGCAGATCACCTGGCAACTGTGGGCCTCCTTGCCCATTGCAGTTCGAGAGCGGTATGAGGGCGCTCAGGAGACCTCCCGCTTCAGGATCTTGCTAGAGGGCCCGGTCTGTCGGGCTTGGTACCTGGGCGAGTGCTTCCTGCACCAGACCCTAGGTTTGCCAGAGCATCCAATTCCGGCGCCTCCTTCCACTCATGTGAGGCATATGGAGAGGTACACTCCGCGGGAGATGACAGAGTACACCATCGGCTGGGAGTGCGACCGTTTCAAAGACGAGGGCGACTATGCAGAGTACGTCCAGACCTATATCATGCGGCCTTTGAGCAGTGGCCGTCGAGTTGAGCGAGAGAGGCCCACGGCACTGGCGGCTAGGACAGGAGCGGGAGCAGGAGCATCGAGGATGGCTCGGGTCCGTGGCAGGAGTGGGACTCGGAGAGGACCGGGGGCTAGTTGACAGTACTGCCCACGATGATGACATGCCGAGGGCAGGGTGGGGAGACTTACCAGATCCCCATTGCTCCCCCTCCGGCTGATCACGAGCTAGTCGGGTTCTACGACTTGCCTCCGGTATGTATTATTGCATTTTGTATCTTGCACTGTCATTTCATTTCACTTGATATTCCGCAGAATACTGATGTTTCTAACACTTTTGTAGGCTTCCTCCGAGTACACTCGCCAGTCCCTGGAGTTGACCGCCTCTGTGATAGGGATGCTCCAGCGGAGCCTCGATCTATTGACCATCTATGGCATTTCGGTAAGTTCCTTCAACCACAGTCTCAAACCATACACAATCTGATGCATCGCACTATTACCACAGCACTCGATATACGGCCCTCACGGCATCTGATACTGATACACTGCATCCCACAGACTGTTCACAACATTACTCACGGCATTCATACACTGCACTCAGTCACCGCATTCTGTACTGATACACTGCTCATAACATTCATACACTGTACTCATACACTGCATTCTATACTGATACACTGCTCATAACATTCATACACTGTCTTGCGTAGCATACTAATGCGTTTGCCATTTGCACTTTTCAGCCTCCATTCCAGATTCCTACTGTAGGAGGTGCTCCAGCTGGGCCTTCTATTCTGGCTCGGGGAGGAGGGCGAGGAGGCACAGTGTATCCCCGCACCAAAGTGGGGCGTACTCATGCTGGGAGCAGCTCTCGGGCACCAGTTCCCGATGATGATGAGTCAGAGGCAGAGACAGAGGCAGAGTCGGAGGCAGAGTCCTCCGAGGAGGAGACCGGAGATGACTCGGGCTCGGGCTCAGATGATGGTGCCGACGATGATGATGCTCCTGGACCTTCGTCCAGGAAGAGGACGAGGACAGACTCACGGGCCTGAGACCAGTTAGCATTGATCCAGACTTTTGCTGCTTTTCTTCTTTTGTTTTGTTCAGACATTTTCCTTTTTTAACTAGCAGTTTAAGTACTTTGTACTGCCGCAGGCAGGTTTTTTGTTTTCTCCAAAACTATGTACTTGAAAAGATAATGAAATGAAACGAACTTTTTATCTGAAAATGTGTTACATTTGTACATTTCATACTTCGCATCATATTATACTTCAATGTAAATGAGATCGATCTCCTGTCTGAAAAACAAACACTTGTATTGTAATAACCAGATAATGAACTGGCCAACAGCAAAACAATTCAAACAACCCACTGTTCATTCTGAACACACAGCCCATAACACAGCACTTGGTTCAAATCTGCACACAGGTCATACACCCAATTCAATCTGAAAGGACGGAATACAAAGGTGGAATCTCCTGAAGCTGAAACACACTCAGATGCAATCCGGAACCACATGTTCACTGTTTCCAAGTGTCCCGGGTTGAACCCCTGCGGTTTTACAAAAGAACCAAATCATGTTTTGCACAAATGTGGAGAATGGCACATCACTCTGAGCACAAAACGATTTTTTGAAAATGAGAAAAGGGTTCTCAACTGGGTATTGAGCCTACAACTGAACACAGTGAAAACGACTCAACAGCGGAAAAACAAAAGGTAAACAACCTAAACACAACGAGACATGCTCGAAACAGACTCAAAACAAGAGTTGAGGTTGACAAAACAAAAGACACGACACACAGATGCGTTATAAAGACGAGGGACCTCAGTAATCGCGAGGAGCCAGTTTCTTCGGGTATTGTTTCCCACCCTTTCTGATTTGTGATTCTCACATCACTCGGCTCTCGGGCTCGGTTTTTCTCTCAAAACCCTTTTGCTCATTTTTCTCTCATCGTACACCTCTCTATTCTTAACTCTCTCATTTTGTATCCCTCCCCTGGGTGGTTGATGGATAAATTGAAGGTCGTGGGTTCATGCCCACCACTGTTAGCTCACGGCTATTTCTTCTGGGGACATTTAGTCGATGCCTTAGCTGAGGGAATGGAGTATCTTGATCCATTTCGATTCGTGCTTCGCACTTGGTTTGATACCTCGTTGCTTGGAGGATGTTGAGAGCTTTCATCCTTTTGTTGTTAACCTCAGTTGTGCCCTTTGTTGGCAGGTAGAGTGCCCTCCTGGCAAGTATGTTGACGACGGGGGAAAGACAGGAAGCCTGACTCAACTGTGCCCCTAGTTCATCATTTTGACCATTTTTTGTTTTCGTTTTCTACTAAAACAATTTTGACCCAAAATGAGAGTTAGATTAACATACTTGTTCGATTTTTGATTTGAAATCATGCAAGTCAGGCTATGAGCACTGAAAATTTTTCCTTTTTTGGGTCCAAGAAAAGGGTCCAGTTTTGGAAAATGAAATAATTTTCGAGAAATTAGTCAACCTCAGTAAAAATTTTCAAAAACTATTTTTGCAAACGGTCAACGCTCAACGAGCGCAGAACTTACTCTCAAGATGTACAGCCTCAGATCGGAGGCAATGGAAAATTGCCCCTTGTCTGGATGGCACTGCACGGCAACGGAAAGTTGCCCCTGGTTTGAATAGCAACTCATGGCAACGGAAAGTTGACCCTTGTCTGGATAGCGCCGCGGCATTTTGTAGTCAATCCTCATTGGCGATGATCACGACCGAACTCTCGGATGCAGAGAAGACGAAGATGGTCAAAACCAATATATGGACACAGTCACTTTGAAAATGTTGGTGGCTGGACTTCAGGATGAAGTTGCCTACGTATCCCAAACATGGGAATCAAGCCTTACGTAGTTCCGGTTGTCACAACCGAACTAATCGGATTCAGAGAAGGCAGGGATGATCAAAACCATTACATGGACACACTCGATTTGGAAGTGTTTGTGGCTGGACTTGAGGATGAAGTTGCCTATGTATCCCGAACATGGGAATCAAGCCTTACGTAGTTCCGGTTAAGGTACACTCATGTATTAACCCTCACCACGCTCTAACTTTTGCCAAGGTCGCCCTTCTGGGTTTTCAACCTTGCGAGCTATGTTTTTCTTTTCTTTTCAATTCTTTTCTTCTTCTTTCTTCTGTTTTTCATCTTTTCTTTTGCATTTTCATCTTTTTTTTGTTGTTTTCTTTTTTTCTTTTTTTTTTTTGCGTATATTTTTTTTTCTTGCTCTAACTTTTGCCTGGGTCGCCTTCCGAGTTTTCGGCCCAGCGAGCCTCTGAAGGGTAAAAGTGTAGCAAGTCCATGCCGAATGGTTTTGAGATCCTGAAGTCATCTGAATCTAGGGGAGTGGCTATTGTATTGATTTGCAGAAGGATCCATCTTCGGCTCTTCGAGCACATCGAACATTTCTGCCCCTAGTCCGAGGGGTGCTTCTGATTTAGCTTCGCAAGTTTCTTTTGGCGACATCTGGTCTTCTTGATTTGACTTTGGTGCCTCTTGGTCGAGGACTGCTTCAAATCTGGCCACACAGGCCTTACGTTGCGGTTGACTGTTGATCATTCTGAATTCAAGGTTAAGGCTTCGAAAGCAAGGGCTCAAGTCTCGAGGCTAAGAGCGATCCTAAGCTGCACAATCTCAAGAGCGATTCCACACAGGTCTTCGCAGGACTGCGCAAAACATTTTGTTGTTGAAAGTTTTTAAGAAAGCGACAGATCGCTCGCGCTGAAGATAGTGTGGAACCAATCTAGATCAAGCCAGGGTCCTTCCCAGTACTCACACTAACAAGCATGATTTTATTCATTAAAGGCTGAGCACGCCTCTCTTTCTCTCAATTAGTCAAATTTTGCAAAGACTGAGGAATTCCTTCCTCCTCGTTTTCACCGTAGTGTTCAAAAAGCTTTGAAAAACTTAGGTCAATGCAATGATTTCGAGGTACAAAAGAGTAACTGAGATGCGCCGCCAGTCCATTCTAAACTTGCTGGCACAACTAGCTCAAAGTAGCAATAAGCACGGAAACATGATAGCCGCAGCTGTTTCATTCAAAACCACCGGTTGCAACTGGCTCCGCAGCAGAGACAGACTCAAAAGAAAACAAAAGGATAATTACAAAAATATGATATCCGAGGCAACAACCCTGGAATCACCTGACATTCTATACAACGGGACTGACTCAGTACAACAAGACAGACCCTTAAGCAAAAAGACTGACTCAAGACAATGAGACAGACTCAAAACAAAACCAAAGAAATGGCTCAACACTCAAGCCAGAAATTACAAAAAAAATAGCATCCGCAAACGCTCAAAACAGTGTGTGCCTGTAGACACCCCATTTTTGACCGTCCTCAAGACTTGGACGTCACCGTTTGAACACTCGGTGATTATCCATGTTTGTGTTCGTTTGGAGTTCCCGGAGTCCTCGGCTACGCGCCCTGCCTCAGAATCTCCGAACTCGACTGTCTTGTGTCTGGTTTTGCACCAAACACTTGTGTTTTGCCTTGGAGGGGCAGGGAATGCCTTGTGAGGCACCCCCACACACCACCGGCAGTGGCTAGAGGCCACCGGCTGGTTTTTGTTGCCACCAGCAATGTATGTTGCCGGTCGGCACTCTTTGTTGCCGGTCGGCAGTCAATTTTGCCAAAATGACATTTTTGCCCAGCCGACTACTGTTCAGCTGCTTTTGGAGATATTTTGAAACAGCTGGCTGGCATTTGCTTCCCCTCCATACACGTGTATGGAGGGATGCCCCTCTTGTTAGCTTACATTGTAAGTTTACAAGATTGGCTCCTCTATAAGAGGAGCCCTCCTCTCCCTTGCTCAAGGGTTAGAAAAATTAGAGCTTTTTGCTTAGAAAATACAGAGGAAGCTCTAGTTTTAGGGTTAGGGTTCAATACATATCCTATCTCTATATTACTCTTGTGTGTGTTTTAGTCCATACTATTACACACAAGCACCTAGTGCTTCACCTTCCTTGGGCTACTGAGGTTCTAAGGGCTTGTTCTTGCTATTTTTGACTGGATTGAAGCTTAAGGAGGCAACAAGACCACCATTGTTGAAGAAAGGCTTCAAGGGTAAGAAACTAGTCCTTTTTACCCCATTTTTGCATCATACTTCTACCTATCTTAGAGCTGTTTTTATGTTTAGTGTATAACATAAAAAAATTCTGTTTTTGGGCCCTCTTGATTGTTTGTTAAGAGTGTTTTGTGGTTTGGGTGTGTTTGACCACCCTTAGGCCTTGAAAGGCCCCATTTTTGTGCTATTTTGTGCAAGTTTCGAGACTTTGGTGTTTGGGCCTCTTCACCACTAAAATCTTGAGGGATTTCAGTGGTGGGGATGGTGCCTTGAAGTCTCCAAAAGGGGAGGGCCACCCCCTCTCCTTGTTGTCCTTGAAAGGGACCATTTTTGGTCTCTTAAGGGAGCTTATGCTTGAGTGTGTGTTGAGCATGCCATGACTGTTTTTCATGCTTATATTGCCATAATATAACATGGTTTTAAGTTGGTTTTGGTGTACCATGCATGCCTTGCATACCTACCTTGTAATGCCTTGTGATTGCCTTAACATGCCTTAGGTTGTTAGCCTTTGTTTTAGCATGTTTTAGGCTTAGATTTGTGAAGCTTTTGTGCTTATTTTGCCATGCTTTAGGTCTATCTTAGGTTGTTTGAGTCGACCCTAGCATGCATTATATAGCCTCTTTGCATTTTTGGGCTTGTTGGCCTTAAGTATGCAAGTGAATAGCATGCTTTGTTTGCTTCGATTTAGTGGATTGGAGTCTTTTTTTTTCATGTTATTTCAGTCCCTTTAACATGTTTGTATGCTTGCCTTGCATGCCTCTTTAATGCTTTGAAAGCTTGTGTTGAATGCTCCTTGGAAGTGCATTTGTGCGTGTCTTTGGACTTGAGCCATTTAGATGCCATCTAGGAGTTCCTTGGGTGTTGTTTAGGTCTGCCTTTGACCTATTTTGAGTCCCCTTAGCCTTGTGAGGCTTAGTGGGTTTGACCTTGGTTCAAGCCTCTTGGCTTGCCTCAAGTACTTGGGCCATTTCCATGCTTTACTTGCTTGAATTAGTTGGTTTGGCACCTCTATTTTGTGCAATTTCAGAGCTTGTGTTGCATGCTAATTGTCTATTGTTTGGTTTCTTTAAGTGTGCTTAAGAGTTGCCTTGTTTATGCTTAAAATGTCGGATCATGAGTGCTTGCATGTTTGTTTGCATTTTGGCCTTCACTTGCATGGTTTTGGCCACTGATCTTAGGCCTAATTAGAGTTACCTAGATCATGTTTAAGACCATCATTTGCTTGGTTGCATGCTTACCTCATGTTTGCTTGTATACTTGCATAAGTATCTTGCCATGCCATGTTGCATCCTTAGATAACATGCCTAGGTTGCATTGTATCTTGCATGCATGCCTTGTTCCTTGATTTGGTGATAGGAATTGGACCTTGTTTTGTTTGATCGATTTGCATTTCATTTGACATGAAAGTTGCACACTTAATTCTTTGAGCCATCATGCATGGAAATGTGTGATTGGTGGCCTGAGAATCGAGGCACATACCCCTTTGAGTCGCAAATATGATAGGGGGCATGATTGGTGCATACATTGTTTGAATTGTATTGCCATGCAAGTTTTGCCCTCTGCTGCTGTGAGTTGCAGGTTCTGCAGGCATTGTTTACCGATCGGCAACATTTTCTACCGGCCGGCAGTAAACCTCAGCCGATGGGTTAATTTTGTGCCGGTGACCACCATCCTATTGCCGGTGGTCATTCTACTTAGCCGGTGGGATCCCCCAGTATCCTGAGAGGCATTCTTGAGACTTTGGCAGTTTTCAGAGGAGCAAAGCGGGGAAAACAGAGGCAGACTATGCATGGCAGTGCGATTCCGAGCCAGTCCCGAGTACGCGCTGCATCTGGCCCTCTTCCCGAGGCGATTTACTGTTTTAATTAGATTAATTAATTTATTTAGTTAATTTAATTGATCTGTAATATTTAATTAGCTTCCGTAGTTAATTAAATTGTATATTCTTTTGGTCCCTCCGGGCGAGGGCGAATTTGTAATAAGTGTGGGTGCGTGTGTGTGCATGTCTTCCAACCTCCACTTCTTTCTCCCTTTTATTTACCTGCTTATGATGGTAGATTAGGGCACGTCTAAATTAGCATACCTTATGCTATGCATGCGTGCATCCATGCATTTGTCTTGCATGCACCAGGCTCGGTACATCATACAAACTGCATTGTATTTTCAATTCCAAATTGAATATGTGATAATTGTAGCATTTCACATGCCATTTTAGGGTTAGCCGAGCCCACTCTAACTGCATCCTTGCATGTGTTGCATTAGCCACTTAAACATGAACTAGGACATGCATGTTTGCTAACTAGTTTATTGTTTTGGCACGGAGTACGATGTAACTATTTATGCTTTAGCATCTCGCATGCGTGTGAATGTTAACATGGCAGCATGATTACCATGTGGCTAAATGCTTATATGAAATAAACTGTTTGAATGCCTGTGGGTGGAGGTTGGATTGCTTGAGTTGGAAAAACTCGTTGAAATCCGTGTTTTAGCCTACTTGCGAGTAACAAATTCCAAAGCGCTTTCAAAACAAACGGATATGCAATGCTTGTTTCCAAATTAGGCAATCTAGTCTATACTTGTTTGCTGTGCGCATAACGTAGTAATTCTAGGCTAATAATCGGAACGAGAACATATAACGTTTTCAAAATCGGATATCATGGTTAGTAGAGGCCGGTCTCCGGACCGGGCGAAAGGGGGTGCTCATAGCTGACCTTCCCCGATCGTACCCAAGCTCCCGAGCCAAGACAACTTTCGTGATGACGGACACGTGGCCTTCGGCACCGAGTCAGGGTTTCCTAAATTTCCCATTTTAAAAATATTTAGGTGGCGACTCTGTATCTGGCAAAGCAGTCCATGTTTGGCACTTCTTTTCAAAATCTGTTTTTCTCAAAACGATTTGCCAGATTTGGACTCTTTGGTTCAAGATTAAGAACCGACACAAATCGAGTCCGAACTGTAACCCGTGAGTCCCCTCGCGGGCATGTTACAGTGCCAGACGCCATATCTGAAATACACTGAGCGCCGCCCGCAGGTGGTCCAACTTCTGATCACATACTCGCAGTATCCTCGAAATCTAACAACTCAGCAGTGACAGACTTCGCTGAGGTGGGTGGGAGGATGACCTCATTGTCGATCAAATCTTGCACTTCGTGACGAAGACGAAAACAGTTGTCAGTGCAATGACCGGTTTGCTGGTGGTACGCGCAGTACAAGGCAACATCATGTTTAGGAGGGAGATTCTTTGGGAGAGGCCTAGGCTCGAGGGGTTTAAGGTGCCCCCTTTCGGCAAGGATCTGGAGCGCCCTAGACAAAGGCATGTAGAGTGCGTGGAAGACTCTGCGCCCTCGGGGCAGATACTTCGAAGTTTGCTGACTTTTGCTGGACGCACTGGCAAAAGGGTCGGCAGGTGCCGCCTTGACTTTCTGATTCTTTCTCGGTGCAGGGTTGGGATTGGAGGGAACTATTCTGGCCGGACGGGGCCTATCCCGATCTTCTGCCTGGCTGAAACTCCCCTCGGTTGGAGTGGGGAAAGCATCATCCACAGTTTTGGCCACCACCGTGGATATTTGCTGTTTACTCATCCCCCCAGCTTTCAAAGCCTCGACTGCCCACAGCAGTTGTTCAACGGGATCAGCACCTGTTCCGACCTTGTTCTTACCTCTAGCCTCAGCTTGATCAGGGTTTGGGTTGCTATATCAGAGCAAAACCCGGTTTTTGTTGCCACGTGATGGCTATAGTTTGAGGTAGCCTCAGGTTGGCTGAGCTCGATCACAATTCACCCCATAGCGGGGGCTCCTGCGGTACAAAATTCCCGGCGTAGGATGTAGTTGGTGGCGAAGCTAACATTCCGTAGGCGAGATCAGCCACAAATCGCTGAAGATCACCAATCATTCCCATTAACTCGAACGTGGTGGGCTCACGAGCCTGATACAACTGGGGTTCCTAGATCGGGCGCGCGGCAGGCGACTTGGGCAGATGCGGTACATCAACATTGGTTTCATCCCGCAAGATGTTCCCTTGATCCAATGCGGCTATCATAACCACTATTTCCTCTGAACTTTGCGTCATCATAAGTCCTCTTGAACTGAACGGAGATGATAGATCAGATGTCTGTCTTGCCTCAGCAAAGGAGACCACTGGCTATTCTGTACTAACTCTCTGAACTGAAAGAGAAAACACGCAGCATTTCGGCCTAATCAGAACAGACACAAGCATAGCTGAATAATTGTACTCTACTACTGATCACTGTTCCCCAAAATCACTGCCATGAAAACTGAGTCTGATACCCGCAGATATAACTGATTCTCAAATTCCGGTACTGGTGCCCTCAGGCCTGATACTTAGACTTGTAAACTGATATATGCATTCCCTGTAGAGATACACTCTAAAAGTACATAGCAAGTAAAAGAGAGCCAAAACACCCCTATTTTGGGGTAGGATTTCCCTGTCCTATTTTGTCAGGAGCTAGGGTTTCACTACGCACGCAGCGGTTTCAAACAACCTATAATCGGGTAGCAACCTGTCCTAGCTTGGAATGGTCACTATGGATTCCGAATATGCACTAGGTTGAATGGTCAAAAGGGGGGACCCGGTGACAACCGGGGTTTGTGTTCCCATCGTGGCAGAGCCCGTAACCGATCAGCCTTATGGCACGCTTCTCGAAGCGAGCCTCGAGCAAACCATTCAGGAATAGCAGATGGCAAACACTGTGACTTAGGCGCAGCAATGCACATGCAATGCAAAGAAACACATGAGTGTAATCAAAACAAGATATCACGAGTTCGAGTCAAGCTCTCTAAACTCCCCAGCAGAGTCGCCAGAAACTGTAGATGCGCCCGCATGGGCCTCAATGCTACAGTTCGGACTCAAATTGTCACGGTTCTTAATCTGAACCAAAGAGTCCAAATTCGGCAAATTGTTTTGGAAAACAGATTTTTGTAAAGAAGTGCCAAACATGGACTGCTTTTCCAGATACAGAGTCGCCACCTAAATATTTTTTATGGGGGAATTTAGGAAACCCTGACTAGTTTGCCTAAGGCCACGTGTCCGTCATCACCAAAGTTGCCTCGGCTCGGGAACTTGGGTACGATTGGGGAAGGTCAGCTATGAGCACCCCCACTCGCCCAATCAAAGATCGGCCTCTACTAACCATGATATCTTGTTTTGAAAACGTTATGTGCTCTTATTCCGGTTATTAGCCTAGATTTACTATGTGATGCGCACAACACAAAAGTATAGACTAGATCGCCTAATTTGGAATAAAGTATTGCATATCCGTTCGTTTGGAAAATGGTTTGGAATTTGCTACTCGCGAGTAGGCTAAAACACAGATTTCAATGAGTTGTTCCAACTCAAACAATCCAACATTCACCCACAGGCATTCAGGCAGTAATATCACATAAGCACATAGCCACATGGTAAGCATGCTGTCATGTTAACTTTCACACTCATGCGAGATGCTAAAGCATAAATACTTACATCGTACTCCGTGCCAAAGCAATGAACTAGTTAGTAATCATGCATGATCCTAGTTCAAGTTAACAAATGGCTAATGCATCGCATACAGAATGTCATTAGAATAGGCTCGGCTAATCTAAGGATGACATGTGAAATGCGACAACTCGATACACGTATTCAAGTTTGGAATTGAAATGCTATGCGGTTATCATGATGCGCCGAGCCTAGTGCATGCAAGACTGATGAATGATGCACGCATGCATAGCATAAGGTATGCTAAATTAAACATGCCCTAATACTAACCATCAAAGCAGGTAAGTAAAAGGGAGAAAGAAGTGGGAGTTGGAAGACATGCACACACGCACCCACACTTATTACAAATTTGCCCTCGCTCGGAGGGACCAAAAGAATAATACAATTTAATCAACTAGCAAGCTAATTAAATATTTACAGACCACCTAATTAATTAACAAATCAATTAAGCTTAGGAAAGCATTAAAAGGCCTCGGGAATATGGATGCACGCGTGCTCGGATTGGCTTTGCCCGGAAATCCAATGCCATGCACAAGCTGCCTCTGTTTTCCCTGCTCTGCTCCTCTGAAAATGGCACAATTCCCAAAGAACACTCTCTGAACACTGTGGAACACCACCGGCCAAGCGGGAACACCACCAGCCAAAGGTAAGTGGCCATCGACCACAAATGAAGCCATCGGCTATAAATGGATGGCCGGTCAGCACTGAATGAGGTCGGTCGGCCATCTATGCCTGCAGAATCCTGCTTTGACAGCAACGAAGGACAGGCAAGGTATGGCAATGCATTTCAAGTAATGTTTGCACCAACCACTCTCCTTATCATGTTTATGACTCAAAGGAGTTTGGGACTCGACCCTCGGGCCACCAATCGCGCATTTCAATGCGTGATGGCCAAAGGGGCCAAGTGTGCATTTTGATTTCAAATGGAATGCAAACCAATTAAACACATAAGGCCTAACCTCTATCACTTGATCAAGAGGCATGGCATGCATGCCGGATGCAACCTAAACATGTTAGCTAAGTATGCAACGTGAGCATACATGCAAGCAATGTGCACTAGGCACTCAACCTAAGCAAACAAGCATGCAAGGCATTCAATAACAATGCTAATGGCAAACATGCAACAACATGTGAGGGAACTAACATGGAGACATGCAAAGCAACTTAGCAAAGGAAATGCATGCCAAATGCAAAGTGTTTCAAGCATGCAACACATGCGATGGGCTAAGCATGCAACAACACACAAGGCGAGCATGCGACAACATGCAAACAATGGACTTATACCAATTTCGGCAGCTCTCAAATGAGCCCAAAACAGTGGCCAAATGCTAAGGAAATGAGGGCCAAAATATACACAAACATGCATGCACACATGGTTCAAAACTTAAGCCCCAAAGAGCAACTTTTAAGCACACTTAAAAGAGGACAATCATGGACTAATGGCATGCATATTGAGCTCTGAAAATCATGCTATAAGAGGTTCCAAACCAACTAAGCAAAGCAAGCATATCTTCCAATTGTTGTAATAAGTGTGCGTGTGTGTGACGCATGTCTTCCAACCCCACGTCTTTCTCCCTTTTACTTACCTGTTTTCGATGGTTAGTTTTAGGGCATGTTTCAATTAGCATCCTTATGCTTCGCATGTTTGCATTCATTCATCTGTCTTGCATGCACCAGGCTCGGCGCATCATACTAACTGCATTGTATTTTAATTCCAAGTTGAATACATGTTATCTGTAGCATCTCATATGCCATCTTAGAATAGCTGAGACTATCTTAGTTGCATTATGCATGTGTTGCATTAGCCATCTTAACATTAACTAGGATCATGCATTGATTACTAACTAGTTTCTGTTTTGGCTCGGAGTACTTGTTAAGTGTTTACGCTTTAGCATCCTTGCATGCGTGTGAGCGACTGCCATGATAGCATGCTTACCATGAGGCTAATTGCTTACGTGATCAACTGCCTGAATGCTTGTGGGTGAAGGTTGGATCATTTGAATTGGAAGAATTCATTGATTGCGAGTTTTAAGCCCACTTGAGAGTGGGAAATCACCATGTTTTCTAAGCCCACTTGAGGGTGGCAAAATCCGCATTTTAGCCTACTTGCGAGTAGCAAACCGCTTTAAAAAACAAACATGAGATGTTTTGTTCCAACTTAGACGATCCAGTCTATACTTGTATGTTGTGCACATCACATAGTAATTCCAGGCTAATAAATCGAATAAAAACGCATGTGTTTTCAAAAACAAGATATCATGTTTAGTAGTGGCCGATCTTTGATCGGGCGAGCGGGGGTGCTCCTTGCATGACCTTCCCCAATCGTACCCAAGTTCCCGAGCTGAGGCAACTTTGGTGATGATGGACACGTGGCCTTAGGCACGAGTCAGGGTTTCCTAAATTCCCCCAAAATAAAACATTTAGGTGGCGACTCTACATCTGGCAAAACAATCCATGTTTGGCACTTCTTTCTAAAAATCAGTTTTTCAAAACGATTTGCCGGATTTGGACTCTTTGGTGATTTTATCGATCTTGCATTGCACTTTGTGAGATTAGATTCAGAACCGTGACATTGAGTCCGAACTGTAGTGAGCCCAATGAACAAAACAGGATTATTCCCAGGACGTTCGAGGACGTCTACAACACTATAATTACATATCTTCCATCATGCAAGAGGGTCCGAATAAGTGTCCAAGTATTCGAACCCTAATGCAAGAAAAATTGTAAGTAAACACCGTAATTAAATATCTGCCATCATGCTAGAGGTTTCGAATAAGTGTCCGAGTATCCGAACCCTAATGGAAGAGAAATTGTAAGTAAACACCGTAATTACATATCTGCCATCATGCAAGAGGGTCAGAATAAGTGTCCGAGTATTCGAAACCGAATTTACAGAAATTGTAAGTAAACACCATAATCACATATCTTCTATCATGCAAGAGAGTCCGAATAAGTGTCCGAGTGTTTGAATCCTAATTTGGAGAAATTGTAAGTAAACACCATAATTACATCTCTGCCATCATGCAAGAGGTTCCGAATAAGTGTCCAAGTATTTGAACCCTAATGCATGAGAAATTGTAAGTAAACGCCATAATTATATATCTGTCACTATGCAAGAGGGTCCGAATAAGTGTCCAAGCATTCGAACCCTAATGCATGAGAAATTGTAAGTAAACACCATAATTACATATCTGCCATCATGCTAGAGGGTCCGAATAAGTGTCCGAGTATTCGAACCCTAATGCATGAGAAATTGTAAGTAAATACCATAATTACATATCTGCCATCATGCAAAAGGCTCCTTATAAGTGTCCGAGTATTCGGACCCTAATGCATGAGAAATTGTAAGTAAACAACATAATTACATATCTGCCATCATGCAAGAGGTTCCGAATAAGTGTTCAAGTATTCGAACCCTAATTTGGAGAAATTGTAAGTGAACACCATAATTACATATCTGCCGTCATGCAAGAGGGTCCGAATAAGTGTCTGAGTATTCGAACGATAATCCATGAGAAATTGTAAGTAAACGCGACAATTACCTATCTGCCATCATGCAAGATGGTCCGAATAAGTGTTTGAGTATTCGAACCCGAATGCATGAGAAACTGTAAGTAAAGGACATAATTACATATCTGCCATCATGCAAATGGTTCCGAATAAGTGTCCGAGTATTCGAACCCTAATTTATAGAATTTGTAAGTAAACGCCATAATTACATATTTGCCATCATGCAAGAGGGTCCGAATAAGTGTCCAAGTATTCGAACCCTAATGCATGAGAAATTGTAAGTAAACACCGTAGTTACATATCTGCCAACATGCTAGAGGGTCCGAATAACTATCCGACTATTCGAACCCTAATGGATGAGAAATTATAAGTAAAAATCGTAATTACATATCTGCCATCATGCATGAGTGTCCGAATAAGTGTCCGAGTATTCGAACCCTAATGCATGATAAATTGTAATTAAACGTCATAGTTACATATCAGCCATCATGCAACAAGGTCCAATTAAGTGTCCAAGTATTAGAACCCTAATGCATGAGAAATTGTAAGAAAACACCGTAATTACATATCTGCCATCATGCTAGATGGTCCGAATAAGTGTCCTAATATTCGAACCCTAATGGATGAGAAATTGTAAGTAAACACCGTAATTACATATCTGCCATCATGCAAGAGGGTCAGAATGTGTATCCGAGTATTCGAACCTTAATTTGGACAAATTGTATGTAAACACCATAATTACATATCTGTCATCATGCAAAAGGGTGCGAACAGAGGCCTGAGTATTTGAACCCTAATGCATGAGAAATTGTAAGTAAACGCCATAATTACATATCTGCCAACATACAAGTCGTTCTGAATAAGTGTACGAGTATATTCGAACCCTAATGCATGAAAAATCGTAAGTAAATGCCGTAATTGCATATCTGCCATCATGAAAAAGGATCCAAATAAGTGTCCAAGTATTCAAACCCTAACGCAGGAGAAATTGTAACTAAACACCGTAATTACATATCTGCCATCATGCTAGATGGTCCGAATAAGTGTCCGAGTATTCGAACCCTAATTTGGAGAAATTGTAAGTAAAACAACATGATTATATATCTGTCATCATGCAAAACGGTCCAAATAAGGGTCCGAGTATTCGAACCCTAATGCATGAGAAATTGTAAGTAAACGCCATAATTACATATCTGCCATCATACAAGAGGGTCTGAATAAGTGTCCGAGTATTCAAACCCTAATGCATGAGAAATTGTAAGTGAACACTGTAATTACATATCTGCTATCATGCAAGAGTGTCCGAATAAGTGTCCTAGTATTCGAACCTTAATGCATGAGAAATTGTAAGTAACACCATAGTTACATATCCGCCATCATGCAAGAGGGTCTGAATAAGTGTCCGAGTGTTCGAACCCTAATTTGGAGAAATTGTAAGTAAACACCATAATTATATATCTGCCATCATGCAAAAGGGTCCGAATAAGGGTCCGTGTATTCGAACCCTAATGCGTGATAAATTGTAAGTAACGCCATAATTACATATCTGCCATAATACACGAGGGTCTAAATAAGTGTCAGTGTATTCGAACCCTAATGCATGAGAAATTGTAAGTAAACACCGTAATTACATATATGCCATCATGCAAGAGGGTCCGAATTAGTGTCCGAGTAATGCATGAGAAATTGTAAGTAAACGCCATAATTACATATCGGCCATCATGCAAGAGGGTCCGAATAAGTGTCCGACTGTTCGAACCCTAATTTGGAGAAATTGTAAGTAAACACCATAATTATATATCTGCCATCGTGCAAAAGGGCCCAAAGAAAGGTCCGTGTATTCAAACCCTAATGCATGAGAAATTGTAAGTAAACGCCACAATTACATATCTGCCATCATACAAGAGGGTCTGACTAAGTGTCCGAGTATTCGAACCCTAATGCATGAGAAATTGTAAGTAAACGCCGTAATTACATATTTGCCATCATGCAAGAGGGTCCGAATAAGTGTCCGAGTATTCGAACCTTAATGCATGAGAAATTGTAAGTAAACACCATAATTACATATCTGCCATCATGCGAGAGGGTCCGAATAAGTGTCCGAGTATTCGAACCCTAAGTTCGAGAAATTGTAAGTAAACACCATAATTACATATCTACCATCATGCAAGAGTGTCCGAATAAGTGTCCGAGTATTCGAACCCTACTTTGGAGAAATTGTAAGTCAATATCATAATTACATATCTGCCATAATGCAAGAGGGTCCGAATAAATGTCCGAGTGTTCGAACCCTAATTTGGAGAAATTGTAAGTAAACACCATAATTACAAATCTGCCATCATGGAAGAGGGAACGAATAAGTATCCGAGTATTCAGACCGTAATGCTTGAGAAATAGTAACCAAACGCCAAAATTACATATCTGCCATCATGCAAGAGGGTCCAAATAAGTGTACAAGTATTCGAACCCTAATGCATGAGAAATTGTACGCAAACACCGTAATTACATATCTGCCATCATGCTAGATGGTCCGAATAAGTGTCCGAGGATTCGAACCTTAATGCATGAGAAATTGTAAGTAAACACCGTAATTACATATTTGCCATCGTACAAGAGTGTCCGAATAAGTGTAAGTAAACCCCATCATTACATATCTCCCATCATGCTCGAGGGTCCGAATAAGTGTGCGAGTATTCGAACACTAATGCAGGACAAATTGCAAGTAAACACCATAATTACTTATCTGCCATCATGCAAGAGGATCCGAATAAGTGTCCGTGTGTTCGAACCCTAATTTGGAGAAATTGTAACTAAACACCATAATTACATATTTGCCATCATGCAAGAGGGTCCGAATAAGTGTCCAAGTATTCGAACCCTAATGCATGAGAATTTGTAAGTAAATGCCATAATTACATATCTGCCATCATGCAAGAGGGACCAAATAAGTGTCCAAGTATTCGAACCCTAATGCATGAGAAATTGTAAGTAAACACCGTGATTACATATCTGCCATCATGCAAGAGTGTCCGAATAAGTGTCCGAGTGTTCGAACCCTAATGCATGAGAAATTGTAAGTAAACACCATAATTACATATCTGCCATCATAGAAGAGGGACCGAATAAGTATCCGAGTATTCGAACTGTAATGCATGAGAAATAGTAACTAAACGCCATAATTTCATATCTGCCATCATGGAAGAAGGTCCAAATAAGTGTCCAAGTATTCGAACCCTAATGCATGGGAAATTGTAAGTAAACACCGTAATCACATATCTGCCATCATGCTAGATGGTCCGAATAAGTGTCCGAGTATTCGAACCCTAATGGATGAGAAATTGGAAGTAAACACCGTAATTACATATATTCCATCATGCAAGACGGTCAGAATATGTGTCCGAGTATTCGAACCCTAATTTGGAGAAATTGTAAGTAAACGACATAATTATATATCTGTCATCATGCAAAAGGGTGCGAACAAAGGTTCGAGTATTCAAACCCTAATGCATGAGAAATTGTAAGTATACGCCATAATTACATATCTGCCATCATACAAGTCGTTCTGAATAAGTGTCCGAGTATTACGGCAACCCTGAGCAATAGTCCAATCTGACAAGACGGAATACGAAGGCGGAATCGGCTGAAACTGAAACACACTCAGATGCCCCAAATTTTCCTTTTTTTCCTTTTGCTTTGCCTAAATGTAGAGAATGGCACAACACTCTGAGCATAAGCGATTTTTGGAATTGAAAAAGGGTTTTTCAACTGGGGTATCGAGCCCAAAACTGAACACAGCAAGAAAGACTCAAACAAAAGGTACACGACCTAAACACAACGAAACACGCTTGGAAAAGACTCAAAACAAAAGTTGAGGTGAACAAAACAAAAGACACGACACACAGACATGTTTACAAAACGAGAGACCTCAAATCTCGAGGAGCCAGTTCCTTCGGGTATGTTTCCCACCCTTTCTGATTTGTGATTCTCACATCACTCGGCCCTCAGACTCGGTTTTTCTCTCAAAACCTTTTCCTCACTTTTTTCTCGACTTACACCCCTCTATTCTTTATTCTCTCATTTTTCGTCCCTCCCCAGGGTGATCGATGGATGAATAGGAAGTTATGGGTTCACACCCAACACTATCGGCTCGCGGCTTATTCTTCCAGTGACGTTCAGTCAGTGTCCCAGGTAAGGGAACGGAGTATCTTGATCTGTCCCAACTCGTGCTTCGCACTTGGCTTGACACCTCGTCGTTCGGAGGTTGTTGAAGGCTTTCAGCCCTTTACAGACAGCTTTAGCCGCGCCTTCTTCCGGCGAATAGGGTGCCCTTCTGGCAAGTATACTGATGACGAGGGAAAGACAGAACACCTGACTCGACTGTGCCCCTAGTTCATCATTTTGACCATTTTTTGTTTTGGTTTTAAAACAATTTTGACCAACATGAAAGTTAGATTAACATGCTTGTTCAACTTTCTGATTTAAAATTATGCAAGTCAGGCTATGAGCACTGAAAATTTTCCCTTTTTTGGGGTCCAAGAAATGGTCCAGTTTGGAAAATGAAATAGTTTTCGAGAAAGTAGTCAACCTCAGTAAAAATTTTCAAAAACTATTTTTGCAAACGGTTAACGCTCAACGAGCACGGAACTTACTCTTGAGATGTGCAACCTCGGGCCAAAGGCAATGGAAAATTGCCCCTTGCTTGAAAGGGCTGCACGGCAACGGAAAGTTGCCCCTGGTTTAAACGGTGACTCATGGCAACGGAAAGTTGCCCCTTGTTTGGACGATGCCGCAGCATGCTGAAAACCAGTCCTCATCGGTGATGATTGTAAACGAACTCTCGGACACGAAGAAGACGAAGACAGTCAAAACCAATATATCGACACAGTCACTGTGACAGCATTGGTGGCTGGACTTCAGGATGAAGTTGACTGCGAGGTTCCGATTGTCACAACCGAACTATCGGATTCAGAGGAGGCAAAGGTGATCAAAACCATTACATGGACTGAGACGCTATGAGAGCGTTGGGGGCTGGACTTCAGGATGAAGTTGCCTACGTATCCCAAACATGGGAATCAAGCCTTACGTAGTTCCGGTTAAGGTACACTCGGGTATTTTAACCTTCACCTTTTAGGCTCTAACTTTTGCCAAGGCGCCCGATGTGAGTTTTCGACCTTGCGAGCTTCTTTTCTCTTTTTTTTCTTCTTTTCTCTTTTCTTTTTTTTTTGCATGTATTTTTTGCTTGTATTTTTTGCTTTTGTATTTTTTGCATTTTTTTTTTGTATGTTTCTCTCTTTTCTTTTTTTTTGCATATATTTTTCTTGCTCTAACTTTTGCCTGGGTCGCCCTTCCGGGTTTTCGGCCCAGCGAGCCTCTCAAAGGGTAAAAGTGTAACAAGTCCATGCCAAATGGTTTTGAGATTGAAGCCCTCTGTATTCAGGAGAGTGGCTGTTGTATTGATTTGCAGAAGGATCCATCTTTGGCTCTTCGAGTACATCTGACATTTTTCTGCCCCTAGTTTAAGGGGTGCTTCTGTTCTTGCTTTGCAAGCTTCCGTTGACGACGTCGGACCTCTTGATCTGACTTTTGGTGCCTCTTGTTCGAGGGCTGCTTCAAATCTGGCCACACAGGCCTCGCATGACGGTTGATCGTTGAACGTTCTGAATGGGTTCAAGGTTTGAAAACAAATGGATTGGATCTTGAGGTTGAGAGCGATCCTAGGCTGCACAATCTCAAGAGCGATTCCATACAGGTCTTCACAGGGCCGGGCAAAACATTTGGTTTTTGAAAGTTTTTAGGAAAGCGACAAATTGCTCGCGCTGAAGATAGTATGGAACCAGTCTGGGTAAAGCCAGGGTCCTTCTCAGTACTCACGCTAACAAGCATGATTTCATTCATTAAGGGCTTAGCATGTCTATCTTTCTTTCAAATTGATCAAAGTTTTGCAAATCCCGAGGAGCTTCCCCCTCTTCGTTTTCATCACCACAGTGTTTAAGACGGTTTTGAAAAACTTAGGTCATTACAATGATATTCAGAGCACAAGAGAGCAGGTGGAATGTACTGCCGTTCGATCCAAATCCTCTAGCACAACTAGCTCAAAATTAGCAATAAGCACGGACACATGATAGCCGCAGCTGTTTCATTTAGATTTCCTAGTTGCAACTGGCTCCACAGTAGAGACAGACTCAAAAAGAAAGCAAAAGGATTAATTAAAAAACAAAACGGTTTTCGAGGCAACAACCCCAGAGTCTCCTGACATTCTATACAGTGAGACTGACTCGCTACAACAAGACAGACCCTTAAGCAAAAGGACTGACTCACGACAATGAGACAGACTCAAAACAAAACAAAAGACTAACTCGACACCCAAGCCAGAATTTATAAAACTAGCGATCGCGAATGCTTAGAAATGCGTGCCAGACGCCGCATCCGAAATACACCCAGTGCTGCCCACAGGTAGTTCACTCCCTGATTACATACTCGTAGTATCAGTATCCTCAAAATCCAATAGATGGGTAGTAACGGACTTGGCTAAGGTGGGCAGGAGGATAACCTCATTGTCGATCAAATCTTGCACCTCATGATGGAGGCAGAAACAATTATCGGTAGCATGACCTGTCTGCTGGTGGTACGCACAGTACAAAGCAGCATCATGCGTGGGAGGGAGATTCTTCGAGAGAGGCCGAGGCTCCAGGGGTTTGAGATGCCCTCTTTCGGCTAGGATTTGAAGTGCCTTGGATAACGGCATATAGAGAGCATGAAAGACCCTACGCCCTCGGGGCAGATATTTTGAAGGCTGGGAATTCTTGCTAGATGCACTAGCGAAAGGGTCGGCAGGCACTGCCTTGATTTTCTGATCTTTCTCGGGCGCAGGGTTGGGAGCGGAAGGAACTGTTTTAGCATGATGGGGCCTATCCCGATTTTCTGATTGGCTGGTATTGCCTTCAGTTGGAGCGGGGAAAACATCATCCACAGTCTTGGTCAGGACCGCGGACACCTGTTGTTTACTCATTCCCCCGGCTTTCAAAGCCTCGACTGCCCACAGCAGTTGTTCAATGGGATCGACATCTGCCTTCATTTTGTCTTTACCTCTGGCCTCAGCCTGATCGAGGGTTTGGATTGATGTTGATACGTCATTGTTATAGTTGGAGGCCATCTCCGGTTGGCTAAGCTCGATCACAATCCGTCCCAACAATGGGGGCTCCTGGGGTACAAAATGCCCGACATACGGTGCGGCTGGTGGCGAAACTGACATTCTGTAAGCGAGATCCGCCACGGACCTCTAGAGGTCACCTATCATCCCCATCAACTCGAATGTGGTGGGCTCACAAGCCTGATACAACTGGGGGGTCCAAACCGGGTGTGCAGCAGGCGACCTGGGTGGATGTGGCACATCAACATTGGTCTCACTTTGCAGAGTGATTTCTTGATCTAATGCGGCTGTCATAACCACAATCTCTTCCGAATTCTGCGTCATCATAGGTCCACTGTTCTGAGCGGTGACTGACGGATCAGGTATCTGTCTTGCCTCAGCAAGGGGGAACACTGACTATTCTGGATCAATTCTCTGAACTGAAAGGAAAACCAAGCAGCATTTCAGCCCAAACAGAACAAACACAGGTGTAGCTGAACAACTGTACTCTACTACTGATCACTGTCCCCCAAAATCACTGTCCCAAATCACTGAATCGGATATCCACAGATATAACTGATTCTCTTAAATACTGGTGCCCTCAGGCCTGATACTCAAGCTGGCAAACTGATATTTGCGTTCCTGTAGAGATACACTCTAAAAGCACATAGCAAGTAAAAGATCCAAAACACCCCTATGTTGGGGTAGGGTTTCCCTGTCCTATTTTGTCAGGAGCTAGGGCTTCACTATGCACGCAGCAGTTTCAAACAACCTATCATCAGGTAAGCAACCTGTCCTAGCTTGGAATGGTTACTACGGATTCCGACTATGCACTAGGTCGAATGGTCAAAAGGGTGCCCCGGTAAAACCGGGGTTTGTGTTCCCGTACTGGCAGAGCCCGCAACCGGTCAGCCTTATGGTCATGCCTTGACAAGGCAAGCCTCCGGCAAACCGCTCAGGAATAGCAGATGGCCAACACGGTGTCCTAGGCGCACCAATGCACATGCAATGCAAAGAAACACATAAGTGAAACCAAAACAGGATATCACGAGTTCGAGTCAAGCTCTCTAAACTCCCCAGCAGAGTCGCCAGAAACTGTAGACGTCCACGAACGCCCCAGGAGGATGAATCCCGTTCTGTTCATTTGGGCTCACTACAGTTCAGGACTCAATTGTCGCGGTTCTTAATCTGAACCAAAGAATCCAAATCCGGCAAATCGTTTTGAGAAAATAGATTTTTAGAAAAGAAGTGCCAAACATGGACTGCTTTGCCAGATACAAAGTCGCCACCTAAATATTTTTTGTGGGGGAATTTAGGAAACCCTGACTCGGTGCCAAAGGCCACGTGTCCGTCATCACGAAAGTCGCTTCGGCTCGGAAACTTGGGTACGATTGGGGAAGGTCAGCTATGAGCACCCCCTCTCGCCCGATCCGAAGATCGGCCTCTACTAACCATGATATCCTATTTTGAAAACTTTATGTGTTCTTGTTCCGGTTATTAGCCTAGAATTACTATGTTATGTGCGCAGCAAAACAAGTATAGACCAGATCGCCTAATTTGGAACAAAGCATTGCATATCCGTTTGTTTTGGAAAACGCTTTGGAATTTGCTACTCGCAAGTAGGCTAAAATACGGATTTCAATGAATTATTCCAATTCAAACAATCCAACCTTCACCGACAGGCATTCAGGCAGTTTATATCACATAAGCATCTAGCCATATGGTAAGCATGTTTTCATGTTAACATTCACACTCATGCGAGATGCTAAAGCATAAAATACTTACAGTGTACTCCGAGCCAAAACAAAAAACTAGTTAGCAAACATGCGTGACCCTAGTTTATGTTAAAATGGCTAATACAACGCATACAGAATGTCGCTCGAATAGGCTCGGCTAATCTAAGAATGACATGCGAAAATGCACAGATAGCATGTATTCAAGTTAGATTTGAAATACTTATGTAGTTAGCATGATGCGCCGAGCCCGGTGCATGCAAGACAAATGTATGGATGCACGCATGCATAGCATAAGGTATGCTAATTTAAACATGTCCTAATACTAACCATCAAAGCAGATAAGTAAAAGGGAGAAAGACGTGGGGGTTGGAAGACATGCACACACGCACCCACACTTATTACAAATTTGCCCTCACTCGGAGGGTCCGAATAAATATTACAATTTAATTAACCTACAAGCTAATTAAATATTACAAATCAATTAAATTAGCTAAGCAAATTAACTAATTTACTTAAGCAATAAACAACGGCCTCAGGAAGAGGGTCCAATGCATGCGCACTCGGCTCGCTTAGAAGTCACTGCCATGCACAAGATGCCTCTGCTTTGGCTGTCATCCTCCTCTGAAAACTGCACAAGTCCCAGGGTTGCTTCCTTGAACACTGTGGAACACCACCAGCTGAGAAGAATGGCCACCGGCCATGGAGAGTGGTCACCGGCCACAAATTGAGTTATCGGCCACTGATAGATGGCCGGTCGGCACTAAAGATGGCCGGTCGGCACTAAAGATGGCCGGCCGGCCAAATCTTCCTGCAGAATCCTGTTTGACAGCAGCAGAGGACAAAGCAAAGGATGGCAGTGCATTTCAAGCTATGTATGCACCAACCACACCCCTTATAATGTGAATGACTCAAAGGAGGATGGGCCTCGATTCTCGGACCACCAATCACGTATTTCCATGCATGATGGACCAAAGAATCAAGTGTGCATCTTGATATGGAATGCAATGCACATAAACAAACCAATGGAACTCAACCTCTATCACAAGCATTTCAAGAGGCCAAGCATGCACGCAAATGGAATGCAACCTAGACATGGAGGCTAACTATGCAAAGTGAGCATGCAAGGCATGTAACAATCATGCTAGTGACAAACATGCAACAACATGTAAAGTGGGCTAAGCATGGGAACAATGCAAAGCAACTTAACCAATGAAATGCATGCCAAATGCATCATGATTTCAAGCAAGTAATAACATGTAATAGGCCAAGTATGCAACAATGCACAAGGCAAGCATGCTATAACATGAAAATGATGGTCTTAAACTGATTTAGGCAGCCCTAACTAGGCCCAAAACAGCGGCCAATAACTAAGGAAATGGAGCCAAATACACATACAAGCATGCATATAAACATGGTCCATCACTTAGGCACAAAGAGCAACTCTCAAGCATACTTAAGAGGATGCAAACATGGATGCAAGGCATGCATTATAAGCTCTGAAATAACATGGTAAGTGGTTCCAAACCATTGAAATAATGCAAATAATGCATGCTCATGGTTCATGCACTTAAAGCTCACAAGCCAAGAATACAAAGGGGCTATACTAAGCATGCCATGGCCGACCAAAAAAACCAAAAACAAAACTTGAGCATGCCAAAATAAACACAAAACCTTCACAAAGCTTGGCCAAAAACATGCTAAAATAAGGGTCAAAACCTAGATGCATGTTAAGGCTACAATATGGCATTACAAGACATGTATGCTAAACAAGCAAGGTGTGTCCAAACCAACTCAAAACAGAGGTAATACATGGAAAAATACTACCAAATACCACTTAAGACATGGCTAACATGTACTTAAATTAGATGCTCAAACATGAGGCTAAAAAGGCCCTTTTCAAGGACAACAAGGAGAGGGGGTGGCCCTCTCCTTCCTAGGACCTCAAGGCACCATCCTCATCACTGAAATCTCTCAAGATTTCAGTGGTGAGGAGGCCTAAACACAATGGTCCCGGAGCTCAACCAAAATGGCACAAAACAAAGGCCAAACAAGCCTTAAGAGGGGTCAAACAACCCCAAAGCTTAAAACACCCTTAACAAACTATTTAGAGCAGACAAAAACAAGACTTTTCTTCGTTATATGTTAAGCTCAAAAACAATTGCAAGATAGGAAAAAAGAGTATGCAAAAATGGGGGAAAAGGAGCAAGTTTGTTACCCTTGAAGACCTCCTTCACAAATGGTGGTCCAACTGCCTTTCCAAGCTCAAAACCAGCTCCAAAACTTCAAAACAACCCTCAAGGACCTCAGCTCCTAAGAAAAGGTGTGATGGTGGGTGTTTGTGCACAAAAATGGGACTAAACACACACTAAACACAAGAAAGAGAGAGATATAGAGACAGGATAGATTCACAAACCCTAACCCTAAAACCAGAGCTCTGAAAATGTTGTCTAAAATGTCTAACCTCCAAAACAAGAGAGAAGAGCTCCTCTTTTATAGACAATTTGTCTTGTAAAGCTTACAAAGGAAGCTAACAAGAGGGCAATCCCTCCATACACGTGTATGGAGGGGGTGACAGTGTATGCCAGCCGCCCAAAAATATCTGCAAAAGCAGATGCACAGTAGTCGGCCGGCCAAAAATGCAATTGACGAAAGAAAGATAGCCGGCCGGCCATCTATAGTGCCGGCCGGCCAAACATTTGGCCGGTGGCAACAAAACTCAGCCGGTGGCCTCAAGCCATGGCCGGTGGAGTGTGGGGATGGCCCACAAGCCATTCCCTGCCCCTCCAAGGCAAAACACAAGTGTTTGGTGCAAAACCAGACACGAAACAGTCGAGTCGAGAGATCCTGAGGCAAGGCGCGTAGCCGAGGCCTCCGGGAACTCAAGACGAGCACAAACATGGATGATCACCGAGTGTTCAAGCGGTGACGTCCAAGTCTTGAGGACGGTCAAAAATGGAGTGTCTACAGTAGTTATATCACATAAGCAGTTAGCCTCATGGCAAGCATGTTGTCATGTTAACACTCACATACATGCAAGATGCTAAAGCATAAACACTTACAGTGTACTCTGAGCCAAAACAAGAAACTAGTTAGTAATCAAATGCATGATCCTAGTTCATATTAAGATGGCTAATGCAACACATGCAAAATGCAACTAGAATAGGCTCGGCTATCTAAGAATAGCATATGAGATGCGATAATTTAATACACGTATTCAACTTGGAATTGAAATACAATGCAGTTAGTATGATTCGCTGAGCCCGGTGCATACAATGCTGATGAATGGATGCAAACATGCATAGCATACGGTATGCTAATTGAAATATGCCCTAGAACTAACCATCATAAGTTGTTAAATAAAAGGGAGAAAGAAATGGAGGTTGGAAGACATGCATCACACACACGCACGCTTATTACACAATTGCGTCCTCTCGACGGAGGGACCAAAAGAATAATACAAATTAACTAATTAACTAACTAATTAATTAATTAAAGAACCGAATCGAAATAAAATAACTATTCTAAGTTGTTAAAACACTGAAATGACCTCGAGACGAGGGATGAATGCATGCTCAGACGGCTTCGCTCAGAAATCCATCGCCATGCTACATGTTGCCTCTGTTTGCACTGCTCTGCACCTCTGAAAACCGTACAAGTCTTAAGGATGCTTTTGAACCACTCCCTGAGTGTTGTGGGAGGTCACCGGCCAAGATATAGGACCATCAGCCAAGGGTAATTGGTCATCGACCACAAATGAGGCTCTCAGCCAAACATTGGTAGCCGCCGGCACTGGAGATGGCCGACCGACCATATCTTCTTGCAGAATGTTATTTTGCTGCAGCAGAGGACAAACAGTGCATGGCAATGTATTCACAAGACAATGTTTGCACAACCACCCTCCCTATCATGTTATGAACTCAAGGGAGTATGGTTCTCGACCCTCGGACCATCAATCACGCATTTCAATGCATGATGGCCAAAGGAGCCAAATGTGCATTTAATATCAAATGAAATGCACATAACACATAAAGGGCCCCCCAACCTCTATCATGCTTGATCAAGAGGCAAGGGATGCATGCACAATGCTATGCAACCTAGGCATGCGAGCAAGTTAATGCAACATGAGCATGCAAGCAAGCAATGCGGAATAAGCATACAACCTAAACATGTAAATTAGCATGGCATGCAACAACGATGCCAATGACAAACATGCAACAACATGTAATGGAATCAGCGTGTAACAACATGTAATGCACCAAGTATGCAACAAGTATGCAAAGATCATGCAATGCATCTAACATGCAAATAGGCATACAACCTAACATGCGAACATGTATAGCATGCAACAACATGCGAAATTGAGCACGCATGTAACAACATACAAGACAAGCATGCAACAACATGCAAAGATGGTCTTAAACCAAAATGGGCAGCTCTCAAATAGGCCCAAATCAGTGGCCAAAATGATGCGACAAAGGTATGAAATACACATACAAACATGCATGTTAGTTAACCTAACCCTTAGGCATAAAAGGGGAACTTTTAAGCACACTTAAAAGGAAATAAATATGGACATACGATAGACATGATAAGCTCTGAAATCATATTAGGAAAGGTGCCAAACCAACCAAACAAGGCAAGTAAGTCATGCAACAAAGCCCAAAACTTGAAACTAGCCAAGGGACTCAAACCAAGGCTACATGAAGCAAGCCCCAAAGGGCCAAAGGGGATCTAAAACAGTCCCAAGGCAGGTCTAAACAAGACCAAAAACATGCTCGAAACTAGCCAACACAAGCTAGAATGCAATGCCAAAAACATGAGGCATACAAGGCTACAAAGGAGATGTTACACTACACCTAATACAACCAAACATGGCATGATTTAAGCGATCAAAATCAGAGTTACGACATGTTAAAGTAAGCCCAAAAACCCACTTAGATGGCATCCCAAAGACCTGAACATGATGGCATACGCAATGGCACATTCATGAGGCATAAAACACCAACCCTTTAAGACATTAAAGGAGTGATAAATACAAGTATATGAGCATACTATATGGACTAAAATAACATAACAAGTGATGCCAAATCACTGAAATGAGCCAAGTAAAGCATGCTAGTGACTTGGACACTCGAAGCTAACAAGCCAGAATATATGGTAGCTATACAAAGCATGGCATATATGATCAAATCAACACAAATCAGATCTTAAACATGCTGAAACAAGGCTAAAAGCTTCTTTGGGTCAAGCCAAAATCATGATAAAAACATGGCCTAAAGCTCAAAGCATGTTAAGGCAATTTCATGGAAATGCATTATAGGTGCATGAGGCATGCAAAGGCTAACCAAACCAACCCTAAATAGAGGTATGACATGGTAAGACAACACCAAATACATGCTGAAGTAGACACAACATAGGCTAGAATGGCATGCTACCTCATGAAGCATACAAGACTAGTGTGTGTGATTTACACTACAAGTGTATAAACCATGCATGGAATGATCAATCCAAGCAAAAACAGTGGTAAGCCTCAGCAAAATAACTACAAATACATGCTAATATACAAGCTAAAATAGGCCTAACAAACATGCTCATACATGAGGCATTTAAGGCAAGTATTGAAGACACAAGAAGAGGGGATGACCCTCTCCTTTTTGGGACCTTAAAACACTATCCCTACCACTGAAATCCCTCTGGATTTCAATGGTGGGAAGGCCTAAACAAGGTGATCGCAAAGGTTAAAAAAAAAGCACAAGAACAAGGCCAAACAAGGCCTAAAAGGTGGTAAGCGATCCCAAAGCAAAAAGTGACCTCAAACAAAGGTCTCAAGCACACAAAAATAGAACTTTTATCAGTTATAGTCGAAGCTTAAAACAATATGCAAGATAGGCTAAAAGCTTAAGCAAGAATGGGGTATTAAAAGCAAAAAGCTCACCCTTGAAGACCACCTTCAAGAACACAACTCCAGCAACTTTTCCAAGCTTAAACCAGTCCAAGAACTCTGAAATCAACCTCAAGAGAACTCAGCTCCAAGAGGATGGTGTTCTAGTGTGTGTTTGTGTGCAATAGT
Organism: Camellia japonica; assembly: GCA_030407325.1. Lineage (NCBI taxonomy): Eukaryota > Viridiplantae > Streptophyta > Magnoliopsida > Ericales > Theaceae > Camellia > Camellia japonica. The sequence goes on along the minus strand of JAPPVO010006251.1, from coordinate 33,821 downwards.
AAGACAATACTATACTTTAAGGCACAAAATATGATCAAACAAGGGCGTATAGATACAAAACTATATCTAAACTCTCTAACATAATTTTTCTGAACCCTTGAGGAGGGGAGGAGAAGCTCCCTCTTTATAGAAGTTCAATTCTAAGGCTTCTAAGAGAAGCTAAGCAAAGGGTGCAAATCCCTCCATACACGTGTATGGAGGGGTTAATTGTGGGTGCCAGCTGTGCCAGCTGGCACAAAATATCTACATAAAGCAGATGAACAGGGTTCGGCCAGCAAATATGGCCAATCGACCAAAACAATGGCCGGCTGACCAAATACAGTGCCGACCGGCCAACACTCTTGGCCAATGGCAAGGAAACATGGCCTCAGGCCTCAGGCCTTGGCCGGTGGGTTGAGGAAATGGCCAACAAGCCACCCTCTTCCCTAGAAAGTGAAAAAACACAAGTGTTTGGTCCACAACCAAGCACAAAAGGACAAGTTAAGAGATCTTGAGGCAAGGCGCGCGGCCGAGACCTCCGAGAAATCAAAACGAACACGAACATGGATGATCATCGAGTGTTCAAACGATGACGTCCAAGTCTTGAGGATGGTAAAAAATGGGGTGTCTACGCCATCATGCAAGAGGGTCCGAATAAGTGTCCGAGTATTCGAACCCTAATTTGGAGAAATTGTAAGTAAACACCATAATTAAATATCTACCATCATGCAAGAGGGTCCGAATAAGTGTCCGAGTATTCGAACCACAATGCATGACAAATTGTAAGTAAACACCATAATTACATATTTGCCATCATGCTAGAGGGTTCGAATAAGTGTCCTAGTATTCGAACCCTAACGCATGAGAAATTGTAAGTAAACACCACAATTACATATATGCCATCATGCAAGATGGTCCGAATATGTGTCCGAGTATTCGAACCCTAGTTTATGAGAAATTGTAAGTAAACACCAGAATTACATATCTGCCATCATGCAAGAGGGTCCGAATAAGTGTCCGAGTATTCGAACCCTAATTTGGAGAAATTGTAAGTAAACACCAAAATTACATATCTGTCATCATGCAAGAGGGTCCGAATAAGTATCTGAGTATGTGAACCGTAATGCATGCGAAATTGTAACTAAAAAACATAATTACATACCTGTCATCATGCTAGAGGGTCCGAATAAGTGTACGAGTATTCGAACCATAATGCATCAGAAATTGTAAGTAACCACCATAATTACATATCTGCCATCATGCAAGATGGTCTGAATTACTGTCCGAGTTACTGTCCTAGTATTCGAACCATAATGCATGAGAAATTGTAAGTAAACACCACAATTACATATATGCCATCATGCAAGGTGGTCCGAATATGTGTCCGAGTATTCGAATCCTAGTTTATGAGAAATTGTAAGTAAACACCAGAATTACATATCTGCCATCATGCAAGAGGGTCCGAATAAATGTCTGAGTATTCGAACCCTAATTTGGAGAAATTGTAAGTAAACGCCATAATTACATATCTGCCATCATACAAGAGGGTCTGAATAAGTGCTTGAGTAATCGAACCCTATTGCAAGAGAAATTGTAAGTAAACGCCATAATTACATATCTACCATAATACAACAAGGTCTGAATAAGTGTCCATGTATTCGAACCCTAATGCATGAGAAATTACAAGTAAACACCATAATTACATTTCCGCCATCATGCAAGAGGGTCCGAATAAGTGTCCGAGTATTCGAACCCTAATGCACGAGAAATTGTAAGTAAACACCATAATTACGTATCCGCCATCATGCAAGAGGGTCCGAATAAGTGTCCGAGTATTCGAACCCTAATGCAAGAGAAATTGTAAGTAACACCATAATTACATATATGCCATCATGCAAGGGTGTCCAAAATGTGCCCGAGTATTCGAACCCTAGTGCATTAGAAATTGTAACTAAACACGATAATTACATATCTGCCATCATGCAAGAGGGTCCGAATAAGTGTTCGAGTGTTCGAACCCTAATTTGGAGAAATTGTAAGTAACACCATATTTACATATCTGCCATCATGCAAGAGGATCCGAAAAAGTGTCTGAAAATTCGAACCGCAATGCCTGAGAAATTGTAAGTACACACCACAATTACATATCTGCCATCATGCAAGAGTGTCCGAATAAGTGTCTGAAAATTCGAACCGCGATGCATGAGAAATTGTAAGTAAACACCATAATCACATATCTGCTATTATGCTAGAGGGTCCGAATAAGTGTCCGAGTGTTCGAACCCTAATGCATGAGAAATTGTAAGTAAACACCATAACTACATATCTCTCATCATGCATGAGGGTCTGAATAAATGTCTGAGTATTCGAATCCAAATGCAAGAGAAATTGTAAGTAAACATCATAATTACATATTTGCCATCATGCAAGGGGATCTGAATAAGTGTCCGAGTATTCGAACCCTAACATGGAGAAATTGTAAATAAACACCATAATTACATATCCGTCATCGTGCAAGAGGGTCCGAATAAGGGTCCGACTATTCGAACCCCAATTTGCAGAAATTGTAAGTAAACACCATAATTATATATCTGCCATCATGCAAGATGGCAAGAATAAGGGTCCGAGTATTCGAACCCTAATGCATCAGAAATTGCAACTGAACACCATAATTTCATATCTGCCATCATGCAAGAGGGTCTGAATAACTGTTCGAGTATTCGAACACTAATGCATGAGAAATTTCTAGTAAACGCCAAAATTACATATTGGCAATCGCGGAAGAGTATCCGAATAAGTGTTCGAGAATTCGAACCCAAATGCATGAGAAATAGTAAGTAAACGCCATAATTATATATCTACCATCATGCAAGAGGATCCAAATAAGTGTCCGTGTATTCGAACCCTAATGCATGAGAAATTGTAAGTAAACAACATAATTACATATCTGCCATCATGCAAGAGGGTCCGAATAAGTGTTCGAGTATTCAAACCCTAATGAATGAGAAATTGTAAGCAAACACCATAATTACATATCTGCCCTCATGAAAGAGGGTGCTACTATATGTCCAAGTATTCAAACCCTAATGCATGAGAAATTGTAAGTAAACTACATAATTACATATCTGCCATCATGCAAGAGGATCAGAATAAGTGTCCGAGTATTCGAACCCTAATGCATGAGAAATTATAACTAAACACCATAATTGCATATCTGCCATCATGCAAGAGGGTCCAAATAAGTGTCCGAGTATTCGAACCCAAGTGCATGAGAAATTGTAAACAAACACCATAATTACATATCTGCCCTCATGCAACAGGGTCTAAATAAGTGTCCAAGTATTCAAACCCTAATGCATGAGAAGTTGTAAGTAAACGCCATAATTACATATCTACCATCATGCAAGAGGATCCGAATAAGTGTCCGAGTATTCGAACCCTGATGCATGAGAGATTGTATCTAAACACCATAATTACATATCTGCCATCATGCAAAAGGGTCTGAATAAGTGTTCGAGTATTCGAACCCTATTGCACGAGAAATTATAAGTAAACATCATAATTTCATATTTGCCATCATGCAAGGGGTCTGAATAAGTGTCCGAGTATTCGAACCCTAATATGGAGAAATTGTAAGTAAACACCATCATTACATATTTGTCATCGTACAAGAGGGCCGAATAAGTGTCCGACTATTCGAACCCTAATTTGGAGAAATTGTAAGTAAACACCATAATTATATATCTGCCATCATGCAAGAGGGTCCGAATAAGTGTCCGAGTATTCGAACCCTAATGCATCAGAAATTGTAACGAAACAACATAATTTCATATCTGCCATCATGCAAGAGGGTCCAAATAACTGTCCGAGCATTCGAACCCTAATGCATGAGAAATTTCAAGTAAACTCCAAAATTACATATATGCCATCACGCAAGAGTATCTGAATAAGTGTTTGAGAGTTCGAACCCAAATGCATGAGAAAGCGTAAGTAAACACCATAATTTTATATCCGTCATCATGCAAGAGGGTCCGAATAAGTGTCCGAGTATTCGAACCCTAATGCATGAGAAATTGTAAGTAAACACCATAATTACATATCTTCCATCATGCAAGAGGGTCCGAATAAGTGTTCGAGTATTCGAACCCTAATGAATGAGAAACTGTAAGCAAACACCATAACTACATATCTGCCCTCATACAAGAGGGTCCGACTATGTGTCCAAGTAGGCAAACACTAATGCGTGAGAAATTGTAAGTAAACGCCATAATTACATATCTGGCATCATGCAAGAGGGTCCGAATAAGTGTCCGAGTATTCGAACCCTAATGCATGAGAAATTGTAAGTAAACACCATAATTACATATCTGCCATCATGTAAGAGGGTCCGAATAAGTGTCCGAGTATTCGAATCCTAATGCATGAGAAATTGTAAGTAAAACACCATAATTACATTTCTGCCATCATGCACGAGGGTCCGAATAAGTGTCCAAGTATTCAAACCCTAATGCATGAGAAATTGTAAGTAAACGCCATAATTACATATCTGCCATCATGCAAGAGGGTCCGAATAAGTGTCCGAGTATTCGAACCCTAATGCATGAGAAATTGTAAGTAAACACCATAATTACATATCTGCCATCATGCAAAAGGGTCCGAATAGGTGTCCGAGTATTCGAACCCTAATGCATGAGAAATTGTAAGTAAACACCATAATTACATATCTGCCATCATGCAAGAGGGTCTGAATACGTGTCCAAGTATTCAAACCCTAATGCATGAGAAATTGTAAGTAAACACCATAATTACATATCTGCCATCATGCATGAGGGTCCGAAAAATGTCCGAGTATTCGAACCCTAATTTGGAGAAATTGTAAGTAAACACCATAATTACATATATGCCATCATGCAAGAGGGTCCGAATAAGTGTCTGAGTATTCGAACCCTAATGCATGAGAAATTGTAAGTAAACATCATAATTACATATCTGCCATCATGCAAGAGTGTCCGCAAAAGTCTCCGAGTATTCGAACCCCAATGCATGAGAAATTGTAAGTAAACACCGTAATTACTTATCTGCCATCATGCAAGAGGGTTGGAATAAGTGTCCGAGTATTCGAACCCTAGTTTATGAGAAATTGTAAGTAAACACAGAATTACATATCTTCCATTATGCAAGAGGGTCTGAATAAATGTCCGAGTATTCAAACCCTAATGCAAGAAAAATTGTAAATAACATCATAATTACATACATGCCATCATTGTAGGGGGTCCGAATAAGTGTCCGAGTATTCGAATCCTAATTTGGAGAAATTGTAAGTAAACACCATAATTACATATCTGCCATCATGCAAGACGGTCCGAATAAGTGTCGGAGTATTCGAACCCTAATTTGGAGAAATATTAAGTAAACACCATAATTATATATCTGCCATCATGCAAGAGGGTCTGATTATGTGTCGGAGTAATCGAACCCTATTGCCTGAGAAATTGTAAGTAAACGCCATAATTACATATCTACCATAATACAAGAAGGTCTGAATAAGTGTTCGAGTATTCGAACCCTAATGCATGAGAAATTGTAAGTAAACACCATAATTACATATCTCTCATCATGCATGAGGGTCTGAATAAATGTCTGAGTATTCGAATCCAAATGCAAGAGAAATTGTAAGTAAACATCATAATTACATACCTACCCTCATGCAAGGAGCTCTGAATATGTGTCCGAGTATTCGAACCCTAATTTGGAGAAATTGTAAGTAAACACCATAATTACATATATGCCATCATGCAAGAGGGTCCGAATAAGTGTCCGAGTATTCGAACCCTAATTTGGAGAAATTGTAAGTAAACACCATAATTACATATCTGCCATCATGCAAGAGGGTCTGAATAAGTGTCCGAGTATTCGAACCCTAATTTGGAGAAATTGTAAGTAAACGCCATAATTACATATCTGCCATCATGCAAGAGGGTCCGAATAAGTGTCCGAGTATTCGAACCCTAATTTGGAGAAATTGCGAGTAACACCATACTTACATATCTTCCATCATGCAGCTGGGTTCGAATAAGTGTCTGAATATGCGAACCGTAATGCATGAGAAATTGTAAATAAACACCATAACTACATATCTGCCATCATGCAAGAGTGTCCGAATAAGTGTCCGAGTATTCGAACCGCAATGCATGAGAAATTGTAAGTAAACACCACAATTACATATCTGCCATTATGCTAGAGGGTCCGGATAAGTGTTCGAGTGTTCGAACCCTAATGCATGAGAAATTGCAAGTAAACACCATAATTACATATCTGCCATTATGCAAGTGGGTCTAAATAAATGTCCGAGTATTCGAACCTTAATGCAAGAAAAATTGTAAATAACATCATAATTACATACCTGCCATCATTGTAGGGGGTCCAAATAAGTGTCCGAGTATTCGAACCCTAATTTGGAGAAATTGTAAGTAAACACAATAATTACATATCTGCCATCACGCAAGACGGTCCGAATAAGTGTCAGAGTATTCGAACCCTAATTTGGAGAAATATTAAATAAACACCATAATTATATATCTACCATCATGCAAGAGGGTCAGATTAAGTGTCGGAGTAATCGAACCCTATTGCATGAGAAATTGTAAGTAAACGCCATAATCACATATATACCATAATACAAGAAGGTCTGAATAAGCGTCTGAGTATTCGAACCCTAATGCATGAGAAATTTTAAGTAAACACCATAATTACATATCTCTCATCATGCATGAGGGTCTGAATAAATGTCTGAGTATTCGAACCCTAATGCACGAGAAATTGTAAGTAAACACCATAATTACATATATGCCATCATGCAAGAGGGTCCGAATAAGTGTCCGAGTATTCGAACCCTAATTTGGAGAAATTGTAAGTAAACACCATAATTACATATCTGTCATCATGCAAGAGGGTCCGAAAAAGTGTCCGAGTATTCGAACCCTAATTTGGAGAAATTGTAAGTAAACACCATAATTACATATATGCCATCATGCAAGAGGGTCCGAATAAGTGTCCGAGTATTCGAACCCTAAGGCATGAGAAATTGTAAGTAAATACCATAATTACATATCTTTCATCATGCAAGAGCGTCCGAAAAAGTGTCCGAGTATTCGAACCCTAATGCATGAGAAATTGTAAGTAAACGCCATAATTACATATTTGCAATCACGCAAGAGTATCCGAATAAGTGTTTGAGAATTCGAACCCAAATGCATGAGAAATCGTAAGTAAACACCATAACTATATCTCTACCATCATGCAAGAGCGTCCGAATAAGTGTCCCTGTATTCGAACCCTAATGCATGAGAAATTGTAACTAAACACCATAATTACATATCTGCCATCATGCTAGAGGGTCCGAATAAGTGTTCGAGTATTCGAACCCTAATGAATGAGAAATTGAAAGCAAACACCATAATTACATATCTGCCCTCATACAAGAGGGTCCGACTATGTGTCCAAGTACTCAAACCCTAATGCATGAGAAATTGTAAGTAAACGCCATATTTACAACTCTGCCATCATGCAAGGGGATCAGAATAAGTGTCTGAGTATTCGAACCCTAATGCATGAGAAATTGTAACTAAACACCAGAATTACATATCTGCCATCATGTAAGAGGGTCCGAATAAGTGTCCGGGTATTCGAACCCTAGTGCTTGAGAAATTGTAAACAAACACCATAATTACGTATCTGCCCTCATGCAAGAGGGTCCAAATAAGTGTCCAAGTATTCAAACCCTAATGCATGAGAAATTGTAAGTAAACGCCACAATTACATATCTGCCATTAAGCTTGAGGGTCCGAATAAGTGTCCGTGTGTTCGAACCCTAATGCATGAGAAATTGCAAGTAAACACCATAATTACATATCTGCCATCATGCAAGAGCATCAAAATAAGTGTCCGAGTATTCGAACCCTAATGCATGAGAAATTGTAAGTAAAAACCATAATTACATATCTGCCATTATGCAAGAGGGTCCAAATAAGTGTCCGAGTATTCGAACCCTAATTTGGAGAAATTGTAAGTAAACACCATAATTACATATCTGCCATCACGCAAGACGGTCCGAATAAGTGTCCGAGTATTCAAACCCTAATTTGGAGAAATATTAAGTAAACACTATAATTATATATCTGCCATCATGCAAAACGGTCTGAATAAGTGTCCGAGTAATCGAACCCCATTGCATGGGAAATTGTACGTAACGCCATAATTACATATCTACCATAATACAAGAAGGTCTGAATAAGTGTCCGAGTATTCGAACCCTAATGCATGAGAAATTGTAAGTAACGACATTAATTACATATCTGCCATCATACAAGAGGGTCCGAATAAGTGCCCGAGTATTCGAACCCTAATGCATTAGAAATTGTAAGTAAACACCATAATTACATATATGCCATCATGCAAGAGGGTCCGAAAAGTGTCCGAGTATTGGAACCCTAATGCTTGAGAAATTGTAACTGAACACCATAATTACATATCTACCATCATTCAAGAGGGTCCGAATAAGTGTCTGTGTATGCGAACCGTAATGCATGAGAAATTGTAAGTAAACACCATAATTACATATCTACCATCATGCAAAAGTGTCCGAATAAGTGTCCGAGTATTCGAACCGCAATGCAAGGGAAATTGTAAGTAAACACCATAATTACATATCTGCCATTATACTAGAGGGTCAGAATAAGTGTCTGAGCGTTCGAACCCTAATGCATGAGAAATTGTAAGTAAACACCATAATTACATATATGCCATCATGCAAGAGGGTCAGAATAAATGTCCGAGTATTGAAACCCTAACGCAAAAGATACTGTAAGTAAACACCATAATTACATATATGCCATCATGCAAGAGGGTCCGAATAAGTGTTCGAGTATTCGAACCCTAATTTGGAGAAATTGTAAGTAAACACCATAATTAAATATCAACCATCATGCAAGAGGGTCCGAATAAGTGTCCGAGTATTCGAACCCTAATGCATGAGAAATTGTAAGTAAACACCATAATTACATATCTGCCATCATGCAAGAGGGTCCGAATAAGTGTCCGAGTATTCGAACCCTAATGCATGAGAAATTGTAAGTAAACACCATAATTACATATCTGCCATCATGCATGAGGGTCCGAAAAGTGTCCGAGTATTCGAACCCTATTGCATGACAAATTGTAAGTAAACACCAGAATTACATATCAGCCATCGTGCAAGAGGGTCCGAATACGTGTCCAAATGTTCGAACCCTAATTTGGAGAAATTGTAAATAACACCATAATTACATATTGCCATCATGCAAGGGGGTCCGAGTAAGTGTCTGAGTATGCGAGCCGTAATGATTGAGAAATTGTAAGTAAACACCATAATTACATATCTGCCATCATGCAAGAGTGTCCGAATTGGTGTCCGAGTATTCGAACCCTAATTTGGAGAAATTGTAAGTAAACACCATAATTACATCTCTGCCATCATGCAAGACGGTCCGAATAAATGTCCGAGTGTTCGAACCCTAATTTGGAGAAATTGCAAATGACACCATAATTACATATCAGCCATCATGCAAGAGGGTCCGAATAAGTATCTGACTATGTGAACCGTAATGCTTGAGAAATTGTAGGTAAACACCATAATTACATATCTGCCATCATGCAAGAGTGCCCGAATAAGTGTCCGAGTATTCGAACCGCAATGCAAGAGAAATTGTAAGTAAACATCATAATTACATATCTGCCATTATACTAGAGGCTCAGAATAAGTGTCCGAGTGTTTCAACCCTAATGCATGAGAAATTGTAAGTAAACACCATAATTACATATCTGCCATCATGCAAGAGGGTCCGAAAAAGTGTCTGAGTATTCGAACCCTAATGCATGAGAAATTGTAAGTAAACACCATAATTACATATCTGCCATCATGCAAGAGGGTCCGAATAAGTGTCTGAGTATTTGAACCCTAATTTGGAGAAATTGTAAGTAAACACCATAATTAAATATCTACCATCATGCAAGAGGGTCCGAATAAGTGTCCGAGTATTCAAACCCTAATGCATGAGAAATTGTAAGTAAACACCATAATTACATATCTGCCATCATACAAGAAGGTCCGAATAAGTGTCCGAGTATTCGAACCCTAATGCATGAGAAATTGTAAGTAAACGCCATAATTACATATCTGCCATCATGCAAGAGGGTCCGAATAAGTGTCCGAGTATTCGAACCCTAATGCATGAGAAATTGTAAGTAAACACCATAATTACATATCTGCCATCATGCAAGAGGGTCCGAATAAGTGTCCGAGTATTCGAACCCTAATGCATGAGAAATTGTAAGTAAACACCATAATTACATATCTGCCATCATGCATGAGGGTCCGAAAAATGTCCGAGTATTCAAACCCTAATTTGGACAAATTGTAAGTAAACACCATAATTACGTCTATGCCAACATACAAGAGGGTCCGAATAAGTGTTCGAGTATTCGAACCCTAATATGGAGAAATTGTAAGTAAAAACCATAATTAAATATCTACCATCATGCAAGAGGGTCCGAATAAGTGTCCGATTATTCAAACCCTAATGCACGAGAAATTGTAAATAACGCCATAATTACATATCTGCCATTATACAAGAGGGTCTGAATACGTGTCCGAGTATTCGAACCCTAATTTGGAGAAATTAGAGTTCATGCATGCCAAGACAGTGGCTGAGATGCTCTGAAATGCTAGCATTAAGAGCAAGAAAATACATGTTCATGCATTGGCCCATGAATATGGCATAATGGCACAACTCTTAAAAGCACTCAAAGAGTGAAAGAAGTGAGAACATGACACATGTATATGCTCTGAAATAACGTGTTCAATGATGCCATGACATGCAACTATCACAAGTATAGCATGCTATGGTGCTTAAAACTCAAGACTACCTAAGGCACTTGCACCATAACCATATCAAGCAAGCCCCAAAGGACCAAGATGACTCAAAACAGTCCTAAGGTTGGTCAAAACAATGCTAAAAACATGATGGAGTGTAGCCAAAACAAGCTAACATGGTAAGCCAAAACACTAAGCATGCAAGGCCAATGAATGGGATTACACTACAAGTACCAAAAACAAGCTTGAGGTGACTCCACCAACCAAAATCAAAGTTGGAATATGGCAAAATAAGACCACAAAAATGCTAAAATGGTAGCCCAAAAGCTTAGGCAAGCATGCATGCCAAATGGCTCATGATTGAGGTATAAAGCATAACCCTCCAAAAGCATTGAAAGAGTGAAGCATGGGAGAGTATGACCACACTTCATTCACTGAAATCATGTGAGAAAAGAGGCTAATGCATGCAAACACTCAAGTAAAGCATGCTAGAGACTTTGAAACTTAAAGCTAGTGAGCAAGATTTGCACTATGGCTATACAAAGGAAGCCTCACATGGCCAAGACCAATCAAAACAGAGCTTAAGCATGTTAAAATATGAGTAAAAGCCTGCTGGAGTGGAGCCAAAACATGCTAGAATGGTGGTTTAAAGCATAAAGCATGTTAGGCTAGCAAGGAGCATTGCACTACAAGTACATGAAGCATGCAACAAGTGATCAAACCAACCCAAAACAGAGTTATAACATGTTAGAAAAGTCACAAAAACATGCTAAGATAGAGCCTCAAGAAGGTAGAAAAACATGCCAAAGTGTTAAGCCAACAACATACGCAAACAAAGCACAGGGGGGGACACCCTCATCCATTTTGGACGTCAAAACACACTTTCCACCACTGAAATTCCTCTAGAATTCAGTGGTGAAAAGGCCAAAACAAGGTGGTCTTAAAGGCCTCAAAAGATGGCACTAAGCAAAGCAAAATAGGCCACCAAAGGGGGTAGACCACCCCTAACTCAAACAAAGCCTCAAACAAACATCTTAAGCACTTAAAAACAAGGCTTTTGTAGTTGAAAGCTAGGCCTAAATTAACATGCAAGGATGGCGAAAGACTTAAGCAAAACAAAGCTCAAAAGGGGGTAGTCTCTTACCCTTGAAGAACAATGGCAAGACAGCAACTTCAGCCACAATTTTTGAACCAAAAGCTGTCCAAAGTCCTCAAAACAAGCTTCAAGGTGCCTCAGCTCCAAAGCAAAGGTGTTTAACTAGGTGTTTGTGTGCAAAAGTGTGAAGAAATAGCACTTTTGAGCACAAATATATATATATATAGAGAGAGAGAATTCTAGAGAAAGAGATATTTTTTTGTGTCTAAATTTTCTGAACCCCCTCAAGAAGGGGGAGAGAGCTCCCCTTTTATAAGCAATGCAAGCCAAAAGGCTTGCTCAATCCATCCATACACGTGTATGGAGGATGGATCAGTGAGCCACAACTGGCTCAAAATATCCAAAAGATATCTGTTGAAATCAAGGTAATCTGCCAGCCATCAGTGGTGGCTGGCAGTGCCCCTTTGATGGCCGGCAGGGCCTATCAATGGCCGGTAGGGCAGAGTGGATGGCTGGTAGTGCCAAACCATGGCCAGAAAGGCATCGCAAGAACCAATATAGAAGGACCAAGTCATGGTCCAAAAATGGGGCAAAAATGATGTAGGGTTTGGAAAGCTCAAACTTGTGACATTTTGCCGTGAAATGCAAGTATTCAACGAGCAAACAAGCTTGCTACTGGATGTACCTGCATGAACATCCAAGTCTTCAGGACGGTCAAAAATGGGGTGTCTACACATCAAGAAACGGCTGGAAAAAGCTAAAGGCAGGTGGGTTGAAGAACTCCCTAGTGTGTTATGGGCTCATCGCACTACACCAAGGCGGTCCACTGGAGAAACGCCGTTCGCTTTATGCTTCGGAACCCAGGCAATCATCCCCTTGGAGATCGGCCTCCCAACCTAGAAATCAAAAGTTTTTGATATGGGCCGAAATGACATGATGCTGGCCATGGATTTGACTCTGATTGAAGAGCGAAGAGATCGTGCCCTTGCATCCATGGCACGGTACCAGCAGCAGCTTGCTAAGTCGTATAATCAACGCGTTCAGCTACGCCGCTGTACACCAGGCGAATTGGTCCTAAAGAAACTACTTCTGCTACCAGGAATCTGGGTGATGGAAAATTGGCCCCCAACTGGGACGGCCCCTATCAGATTGAGTCAATCGCTGGCACAGGGGCATATCGGCTCAAAGACATGTCTGGGAGAAGTCTGCCACGTCCTTGGAATTCCACGCATTTGCATAAATTCTATCATTAACCCGACTTGTGGGGCATGATACTTGTTTTGAGTGTTTCCCGTGTACGAATTTCAACTTTGTTTTGAATGAAAAGTTTCTCATTTCCTCATTGTGAAATTCAGCTCGTTAAATCAAGTCTTCCGATAAAAAGCCAAGTAATAAGCCTTCGAATTCGGAGCCCCATCACTGAATGACACTTTTGGGCTGATTAAGCCTCCGGATTCGGAGCGCCCTTTGTGGATATCACGATTGGCCAAGTAATAAGCCTCTGAATTCGGAGCCCCATCCATGCAAGACACGTTTGGGCCAAATAAGCCTCCGGATTCGGAGCGCCCTTCGTGGATATCACGATTGGCCAAGTTATAAGCCTCCGAATTCAGAGCCCCATCCGTACAAGACACATTTGGGCCGATTAAGCCTCCAGATTCGGAGCGCCCTTCGTGGATACCACGATTGGCCAAGTAATAAGCCTCCAAATTCAGAGCCCCATCAATGCATGACACTTTTGGGCCGATTAAGCCTCCGGATTCGGAGCGCCCTTCATCGATATCACGATTGCCCAAGTTATAAGCCTCCGAATTTGGAGCCCCATCCGTGCATGACACTTTTGGGCCGATTAAGCCTCCGGATTCGGAGCACCCTTCGTAGATATCACGATTGGCCAAGTTATAAGCCTCCAAATTCGGAGCCCCATCCGTGCAAGACACGTTTGGGCCGATTAAGCCTCCGGATTCGGAGCGCCCTTTATGGATATCACGACTGGCCAAGTTATAAGCCTCCGAATTCGGAATCCCATCAGTGCATGACATTTTTGGGCCAATTAAGCCTCTGGATTCGGAGCGCCCTTCGTGGATATCACGATTGGCCAAGTTATAAGCCTCCGAATTCGGAGCCCCATCTGTGCAAGACATGCTTGGGCCGAATAAGCCTCCGAATTCGGAGCCTCATCCCTGCAAGACACGCTTGGGCTGAATAACTCTCAGAATTCGGAGCGCCCTTCGTGATTATTATGATTGGCCAAGTAATAAGCCCCTGAATTTGGACCCTCATCAGTGCATGACACTTTTGGGCCGATTATGCCTCCGGATTCAGAGCGCCCTTCGTGGATATCACGATTGGCCAAGTTATAAGCCTCCGAATTCGAAGCCCCATCTATACAAGGCGCCTCGGAACTCGACGTTAATTTCGTTTGTATTATGTTTAACGAACATAGATGCAACAGACGAAAAATAGTAAATAGCAAAAACAACATTCTAGCATTTAAAATGTTACGTTTTATTAAATTGATCGAGATTACATAATTGACATCGAACTTGCGTTAAAAACGGTACAATGGATTCGTCTTTATTCGGCGTCACCTTCGTTGTCGCTCTTTTCGACTTCGTAAGCCACAAAAGGAAAATCGTTACTCTGGTATAACGGTGACGCCGAGTCAATGTCTGCTGCCCGGAGAGCCTCCGCGGCACGGAGGGCCTTAACCCACCTATGCTTGAATCCCCGATTCTCGAATCGACAAACTTCCTCGGCGAGCTTTTCCTTCGTCTTCTCTATCCCCACTTTTCGGCCGTCGTGGAAGCCTTTTTCATAGGCCCTGGTCTTCGCAGTCTATATTGTAAACATATTTGTCATATCTTGATCAACAATCGCATGACTTATCAGCCGTTGGGTCACCATTTCCTCCACGATCGGGTTAGATTGGCCAGCCGAATGTGTCTCAGCAGTTTTGGCCTTTTTTAGTTCACGCTCGGCCTTCTCCACGTGAGCTTCTAAGTTTCAAATTCGCTCATTCTTCTGCTCTATCTCCTGCCGCGTGGCATGTAGACGCATGCTGACCTCATAAGCGATATACAGCCCTTTCACTGCTCTGTGGATACCCTCCTGAAACACTTCAAAATCCTGTTGACCAACCATCGACTGCTGGACTTCTGGTGGAAAAATCAGTCAAGTGAACTCAACTGCCACATTTGGGTCATGAACAATTGAATCCGCTTCCGTCATCGATTTATTCCCCACAAAAATCGCAAAACTCAACAGGCACGATGTCACACCGATTCACCCTCTCGGTCGCAGTCGATGAGAGTTGCCCCGTTGCTGTTTTTCCCTTCTAGGAGACCTACTTCGATGACGTGGGGACTGACGTTTTTCCCCGCCTGCCTCGACATCTTACTCCCCATGCGCATGGGCTCGTGTAGACACTCCATTTTTGACCGACCTTAAGACTCAGATGTCACCGATTGAGCGCTTGGTGATGTTGCATATCGCGCTCGTTCCGAAGTTTCAGAGTCTCGGCCGTGAGCCTTGCCTCCGGACTTCCGGGCTTTTCTGTGCTTTGCCTTGGTTTGTGAACCAGGCTCTGTTTTCTCTGTTTTCTCTTCCCGAAGGGAGGGAGAGGTCTCGTAGATCATCTCTCAGTGGCTGTAGGTTACGTTTCGTGGTCGTAGGCCATTTTTCCCATTTCGGAGTCCGGTTCCCGATTTTCGGAGCCGTCGGCCGTGTGCCTCAGTTCGGGACCGCTTAACCACCTCCGTTTGCTCCAGTTTTTGGCATACATCTTATTTACTCCCTTTTGAGGGACACTGTGGTCCGAGAGACCAACTTCGTGGTCGAACACCACCTCCGGTGCTTAACAGTCAGTTTTTGGGGCCCCAGGCTGCGTGTTTCGGCCCCCGAACCATCAATTTGCATCGGTTTGAGTTCATTTTTGGCAGGGACCTTATTTTCATTATTATGAAGGTCGTAGAAGGGTGGGAGGCTAGCAATTGTTCTGAAAGCCAACTTTATTCCTTCATCGCTCTCCGTCGCCCGTTTTTCTTACTAGAAAGCTGATGTTGACCACCCCCGGGCCACTTTTTTGGGCCATCAACCACATATTTGTGATGTACACACCTGGGAGGCCACCAATATGGCATGGCCGGCCATTAACTCTTCCTGGCCCTTTCGAACCCCTCTAAAAAGTAGGTTTTTCTCTCTCCTGGTTCACATTTTCAGGGTTTTCTCCACATAGCTGTGTTGTGCATACATGGGAGGCCACCAATATGGGGTGGCCGGCCACTAATTCTCATTGACCCTTTTAACCCTGGCCGGCCGGCCAGGGGAGGTGGCCGGCCGGCCACCTGAGCTTCCAGAAACTGGCCGGCCATGCTCCCCTCAGCAGGTTCCTTACAGATACACCCTCCTTTTTCCCCCAGATTCTGTATCCGATGGGGGAACTTTTGGGGGGAAATTTGAATTTCATTTCCCCCCCTTTTTCTCCACACCTTTGCCTATATAACCAGCACCCCCAGCTGTGTTTTAGAGGTTACAAAAAATTGTTCTAAGGCTCTTGCATTCAATCTCTCTCCCTCTCTATTCCAAGCATCAAAACCCCTCAAGCCTACACCATTTTACACTACAACTCATAGCACCATACCTCTAACATCCATTCTAGCAACTTGAGGCTATCTTCCAGAGGTCAAGAGCTCCCAAACCTGGTCCAAAAGTTGTTGAAGCTTGGTTCTACAAGGGTGAGTCCTATTTTCCCTCTTTTAAGCTTATTTTTGCATGCTTTCTTAGCCTTTGTTTCTTGCATTTTTGAGCTCTGACCCAAACTGTAAATAGTCATATTTTGAGCCCCTTTTCATGTTTGATCAAGGACCTCTTGCTGTTTGAGGTCTCCTACTATCACTTGTCTCTTTAACACTCTTTTAGGCCTATTTTTGCATAGTATTTTAGGCTTATTTGTGAGCTGTTTTGGAAATATCATGTTTTGAGCCCCTCTTCAACATCGTTGAAGGGTCCTCCTCTGTTTGAGGCCAGCAGCTACCACTTGCCTCTTTGTCCCTCTTTTGGCCTTTTTCTTGCATGATAGTTTAGCCTCACTTGTGTTTATTTTCGTGGCTTCATGTAAACTGTAAAGTGCCTTGTTTTGAGCCCCTCTTCAATGTTGTTGAAGGGCTCCTTGCCATTTGGGGCCAGCTTCTGTCCCTTATCTCTTTTCCCCCTTTTAGGGCCACTTTTGCATGATAGATAAGCCATATTTGTGATCACTTTTAAGACTTGTTATAAACTGAGAAAAGGCTTGTTTTGACATCATTTTCATGTTTCATTAAGAGCATTTTCTTATTTGAGGTCACATACCTCCTTATATGCTTGATTCCCTCTCATTTTTAGCCTTACACCCTAGCCCTTGTTGCATGCCTTATTTGGCCTTCTAGCCACTGGAATCCAGTGGATTTCCAGTGGCTTTGATGCTATTTTGAGCCTCCAAATTAGAGGGGGGTGACCCCCTCTCACCTTGACTTGTTTGGTGGCCATTTCGGCCTTCCAAAGCGACCCTATCTCGCATGCTTCTTAGTCACATTTTAGGGTAAATTTGGTGAGTTTTTAGACTATCATATTTGATTTTCAGAGTTGGTTTGGGGCTGCCACATGTCCATCTTGTATGTGCTTAATAACCCCTTTGTATGCCCTCCAAAGGAGGCCCTCATTTGTGCATGTGTTGGCTGCATTTCCACGGTTATTTGGGCATATTTTGGCATGTTTAGTTCACTGATTTTTTCTGGTATGGTGAGATTCCATGTGCTTCATATACTTGCCATGTAAACAATGTTTGTTGGTCAAATTTGCATGCTATTTTAAGCCATCTTGCTAGCATCTTTTGGCCATACTTTGAACTGGAAAAGTTCATATTTTGGGACTGCCTTGACTCTGTCTTCATGCTTCATGATCAAATAATGCATGCTTTGTATAGCTATAAGTCATTCCATGTGCCCAGTTTTGAGTTTCGGGTCTCATCTCATGCATCGGGTGCCATATTGCCATGTTTCGGGGCTGTTTAGCATCATGTTTTAGTGCTGAAATTTGATTGTTTTCATATCATGTTCCATGCCTTACCATGCTTTGGTAGAATGGCATTCGTGCCTTAGGTTCGGTCCTCGATTTGCGTGCATGTGTGCACGCATTTCGAGTGTCTCATTTCCATCTAATGGCCACTGATGTGAGTGTAGCTGAGGTCCACTTGTGTTGGTGTAAGTCCATTATGCATTGTGTATGCCATTTCATTTCATAGCATTGTGTATGCTAGGTTGTATGTTAGCTCATTGTGTATGCCATGTTACCTCGTGCATCGTGTATGCCATTTCATAGCATTGTGCACGTTAGGTTGTATCTTAGTTGCATTCATGCATGTCATGCATATTGCATTATGCTTGGGATAGGAGTTAGCCCGAGCACGGGAAACGAGGTACGTTTTGTACTCCGAGTGACGGAACGTGTCTCAATTCCCCAGTCGCCGACACTCCGGATTATCCATGATGGAGTCTAGGCCTTGTTATGTTTTCATGTGCATTCATTTCATATTGAGTCATGCAATTTGACTCCTCGGTCATCATGCATCGATATGCGTGATTGGTGGCACGAGGATCGAGGCATGCATACATATGTGAAAAATACATTGCCATGCCCCTTTCCTACTCTCTATTACAGCAAATCAAAAACCGGCAATCTTTTGGGGGCTTCGCGCAACATTTCGAGCTTAATTGCAAACAGAGGCTAATGGGGGAATCGCAGTGGATTTCTGCGCAAAGGCAACCCGAACATGCATCATTCATCATCCGGAGCAGAGTTTGGGGCAGTCCCTAGCTTGCATGCTAGTTTATAGCTTTCCTAGTTAATTTGTTAATTAATTAGGATTTTGTATTTATTCGGACTATAATTATTTATTTGGGACTGTATTATTTATTCGGACCCTCCGAGTGAGGGCAATGTTGTAAATAAGTGTGCGTGTGTGTGATGTGTATCTTCCAACCCCACGTCTTTCTCCCTTTTATTTACCAGCTTATGATGGTTAGATTAGGGCATGTTTCAATTAGCATACAGTATGATAGCATGTTTGCATTCATTCATCTGTTTTGCATGCACGGGCTCGGCGCATCATACTAACTGCATTTGTATTTCAATTCCGAGTTGAATACATGTTAGCTGTAGCATTCCATATGCCATGTTTAGAATAGCCGAGCCTGCTATAGTTGCATTTTTGCATGTGTTGCATTAGGCATTTCTGTATAATTAGGATCATGCATGGATTTCTAATTAATTTATGTTTTGGCTTGGAGTACTCGGTAAGTTTTTATGCTTTAGCATCCTTGCATGCGTGTGAGTGACTGCCATGAATAGCATGCTTACCATGAGGCTATGTGCTTATGTGATATAACTGCCTAAATGCCTGTGGGTAAAGGTTGGGTTATTTGGATTGGAACAAGTCATTGACTGTGAGTTATAAGCCCACTAGATAGTGGCCAAACCATCTTTTCTAAGCCCACCTGAGGGTGGCAAAATCTGCATTTTAAGCCTACTTGCGAGTAGCAAACCATCTTTCAAAAACAAACATGAAATGTTTTGTTCCAATTCAGACGACCCAGTCTATACTTGTATGCTGTGCGCATCACATAGTAAATCTAGGCTAATAACCGGAATAAGAACGCATAATGTTTTCAAAACTAGATATCATGGTTAGTAGAGGCCGATCTTTGATCGGGTAAGCGGGGGTGCTCACGAAGTGACCTTCCCCAATCGTACCCAAGTTCCCGAGCCGAGGCAACTTTGGTGATGACGGACACGTGGCCTTAGGCAACGGGTCAGGGTTTCCTAAATTTCCCAAAAATAAAATATTTAGGTGGCGACTCTGTATTTGGCAAAGCAGTCCATGTTTGGCACTTCTTTCAAAAATCTATTTTCTCAAAACGATTTGCCGGATTTGGACTCTTTGGTTCAGATTAAGAACTGTGACATTTGAGTCCTGAACTGTAGTGAGCCCAAGATGAACGGAACGGGGGACATCATTCCCTTCTGGGGCATTCGGGGACGTCTACAGTTTCTGGCGACTCCGCTGGGGAGTTAGAGAACTTGACTCGAACCCATGATATCTGGTTTTGACTACACTTGTGTGTTTCTTTGCATTGCATTTGCATTGGTGCGCCTAGGACACCGTGTTTGCCATCTGCTATTCCTGAACGGTTTGCCGGAGGCTTGTCTTGCCAAGGCATGACCATAAGGCTGACCGGTTGTGGGCTCTGCCAGTATGGGAACACAAACCCTGGTTTTACCGGGGCACCCTTTTTGACCATTCGACCTAGTGCATATCGAAATCCGTAGTGACCATTCCAAACTAGGACAGGTTGCTTACCCGATATAGGTTGTTTGAAACCGCTGCATGCGTAGTCAAACCCTAGCTCCTGACAAAATAGGACAGCGAAACCCTACCCCAACATAGGGGTGTTTTGGCTCTCACTTATCTGTTATGTGCTGTTAGAGTGCGTCTCTACAGGGAAATCCATGTATCAGTTTATGAGTTTGGGCATCAGGCCTGCGGGCACCAGTCAGTGTTTGAGAATCAGTTATCTGTGGGTATCAGATTCAGTCTTCGGGGACAGTGATTCAGGGATAATGATCAGTGTTTGAGGACAGTTTGTATTCAGCTTATCAACCGTGTGTGTTGTGTATTTATTTTAAGCTGTTACACTATTCATTTATCTGGTTGTTTATTTCCTTATTGCTTTATTTATCTTTCTGCTAGGACAGTTTTAGCACAATTGCTTCCGACCCAGTAGATATTCCCCAAGCACTTTGGACAAGAGGTCGTCGGCTCAATCGATCTGAGGATCTGGTTGACGGACAGCCAGTGTTCCATTCTCTACCCCCCGTTGTCAGAAGAAGGCCGAGAAAACGTAGTGTGTCTGAGCAGAGGTTATCAGAGCAGTGGTCTACCCTGGCAGTAAACAGTCGGGTTGAGGTCCCAGTTTCTGCCATAGAGATACACATACCAGTCAGTCAGCAGGATCAACAGAATATTGACGGGATGGAAGAAATGATGCGGCAGCTCCAAGAGAGCATGAAACAAATGCAGGAGGACGCTGTCCGCCAAGCGGAGTTCTCTAAGCAGCAGGCCACAATCATGGCCCAACAGGCAGAAC
The DNA here is from genome assembly GCA_030407325.1 of Camellia japonica. NCBI lineage: Eukaryota > Viridiplantae > Streptophyta > Magnoliopsida > Ericales > Theaceae > Camellia > Camellia japonica. Next base: position 12,655 of record JAPPVO010006251.1, on the reverse strand, counting down.
TAATTACCCGGCTCCAGTAGCAAGCCGGAGCATCAGCCTCACATCCGAATCCTCCCCCACCAGGGGTCGCAATACCCGAGCAAACACCAACTACCCAAAATGTCCTACCAAACATCCAAAACACCTTGCCAAATGTCCAGAACATCCAGGAGGACACAGACCTTCCAACGGGGCCAGCTCCGCCCCCGCTTCCACCTCAATCATCCAAAGTACACACACCCGTCAACCACCCGGACTCTCCCTTCGAGTTCGAAGTAGACCCCACAGCACTGAAACTGAGCAAGCTCGAGAAGCTATTCAAAAAATCCCAGGGGGTAAAAGCTATCCCGGATATCGAAGATGGATATATCGATGTGGCTGTGACATTGCCGGATAGATTCAAGATGCCGCAGATTGATCGCTTCGACGGATCTGGTGATCCCATGGTCCACCTCCGACTATTCTCAGATATATTACGACCAATGGGCCTCACCAGACCCCAGAAGCTTTCACTATTTGGCCGGACCCTGTCGGGTGTGGCCGCTATCTGGTATGCGAAGTTGGAGGATGATGTCAAGAGAAGTTGGGATGAAATGGCCGAGGCCTTTGTTGCGCAATACTCTTACAACACCCAGATCAAGATTACAACTCGTGATCTCGAAACAACAAGGCAGGAGCTCAAAGAGAGTTTCTCGGATTTTGTGACTCGGTGGAGGGCGAAGGCCTCGATGATGACTTTAAGGCCCACCGATAAGGACCAAATCAGGATGATTGTGCGCAATCTCCAACCAAAACTGATGCAAAAGATGATTGTACTCCCCTTCCCCACCTTTTCGGATCTGCACGAGATGGGGGTACAAATCGAAGATGCGATGAAATAGGGTCTGATTGACCAAGACAGGGAGCAACCCCGGAGAACCTTTAATCGAAACAACAATGCGGGCCCGAGTGGCGCTGCAACTGCAAGAACTTCGGAGGTCAGCATGGTCGCCACCATTCCCCCTCCCCTTCCAAGGCCCATGGCAGCCACACCCTTCTCCGGTGCATCCGGAAGCAATACACAGACCACTAAATACCAACCCAGGGGCCAAAGGACCTTCACTCCATTGTACATGCCTTTGTCCAAGGCTCTAGGGGTCTTAATCAGAAAGGGGCACCTAAAGCCCCTGGAGCCAAGGCCGTTACCAAATCCACTCCCCCCCACTCACAACCCAGCCAAGTACTGTGCATATCACCAGCAGCACGGTCATGACACCGACCAATGTTTCAGACTGCGTCACGAGATTCAAGACCTCGTTGACAAAAATGTGATCTTGCCTCCAGAGAGACCTAACGTCACGACCAACCCACTCCCTACACACAACCAAGCTCCACCTCCCAAAAGAGTCAACTTTATCCAGACTGGGGTCGTGTCTTACGATCCTAGCATCTATATCACTCCTTCCCATCTACCTAAGCCGGAGGTGTTCCTTCCCGACTGCACTGACCTTTTGTGCATGATGGACATCTCCACAACCCAACCTGAGCCAATGGTGGTGGCCATTGAAGAGAATACAGGGGAAATTGCGGAGGAGGGTAGAACTGTTGAGTCTGGGTTTGAGCAGTCTGGGAACCTTGCTGGAGAAGCCTACGATCCGAGTGAGTACATCCTGTCAGTGGGCCAGTCTGAGCCAAGTATAGAATTGACAGAGAGAGCAGAACTGTGTGTGATCCAGGGGGACAGATTTGAGCAGGGAACGGATGATCTAATGGCTGTGGAAGAGGGTCTTGCCAACCTCCAGTTTTTCAATGACCAAGAATCAGGGGACGAAGCAGTCAACTGGTTTGAGTATGAGGAAGTGTAGACACCCCATTTTTTACTGTCCTCAAGACTTGGACGTCACCGTTTGAACACCCGGTGATCATCCATGTTTCTGTTCGTCTCGAGTTCCCGGAGGTCTCGGCTACGCGCCTTGCCTCAGGATCTCCCGACTCGACTGTTTTGTGTTTGGTTTTGCACCAAACACCTCTGTTTTTGCCTTGAAGGGCAGGGTAGGGCTTGTGGGCCATCCCCACACCTCAACGGCCAGGGCTTGAGGCCACCGGCCCTTTTTTCTTGCCACCAGCCATTGGTGATGGCCGGTCGGCATTATTGGTGGCCGATTGGCACTCTGTTTGGTCGGTCGGCTATCTTTATTTGGCCGATTGACTCTTTTTCTGGCCGAGACCTCTTCTTGGGGAGGCTTGACCCTTTTGAACCCCCTGTTTTAGCTTCTTGAGGAAGCTTGAACCTTTTGAACCCTTAGTTTTAGCTTCTTGAGGAAGCTTGAACCTTTTGAACCTTGGTTCTAGCTTCTCCAAGAAGCTTGAACCTTTTTAGCTTCTCCAAGAAGCTTCACCTTTTTAGCTTCTCCAAGAAGCTTGAACCTTGTTAGCTTCTTGGAGAAGCTTGCACCTTTCTAGCTTCCAAGAGAAGCTTGCACCTCTTGAACCTTTTGCCTAGCTTCTCCAAGAAGCTTGGCTCTTTTGTCTAGCTTCTCCAAGAAGCTTGGCCTTCTTGGCCCTTTTGCTCCAAGCTTCTAAGAGAAGCTTGACTCCCTTGAACCCTTGTCAAGCTTCTAAGAGAAGCTTGACCCCTTTGCTTAGCTTCCCTTGGAAGCTTGCCCCCTTTGACCCTTTTTTGTGTTAGCTTCTCTAAGAAGCTTAGCACCTTGTCTTGCTCTATATATAGAGAGCCTCTCCACCATTTTCTAGGGTTAGAAAATCTGATATATATAGAATATATATCACTCTCTCTCTATATCTCTCTCTCTCTACATTTGTATGTGTTAGAGTGCTCCAAAGTAAGTGATTCTTGGCCCCTTTGCACCACAACTCCTATCCTAACACCTCCATCATCAACCTAAGGAGCTTGGGGGCCATTTTCAGAGACTAAGGGACTGGTTTTTGACCCAAGAAGCTGCTGGTTTCATTGGTCTACAAGGGTGAGCCTTTAATCCTCTTTTATTCCCCGTTTGTGCACTAGCTTTTAGCCTGTCTTGCTTGCTGTTTTGAGCTTTATGTATAACATAAAAAAGTTCTGTTTTTTTTGTGTTTAAGATACTTCATTAAGGATACTTTTGTGTTTGGGGTCGTTTACCCCTTCTTAGGCCTTGTTTGGCCCCATTTTGTGCTATTTTTGGTAAACTTTGGGACCACCTTATTTGGGCCTCCTCACCACTGAAATCTTGAGGGATTTCAGTGGTGAGGATGGTGGTTTAGGGTCCTAAGAAGGAGAGGCCATCCCCTCTCCTTGTTGTCTTCAAAAAGTCCCATTTTAGCCTCATGTGTGAGCACCATTTTTAAGTTCATGTTGGCCATGTCTTAAGTGTTATTTGTGCTTATTTTGTCATGTAATGCCGTGAAATTGCCTTAACATGTATCTAGCATTTGGACCACTATGCTTACTTGTTTTGGCTTAGCTTTGTGAAGTTTTTATGCTTGTTTTGACATGCTTAAGGACTTTTTTGGGTCATTTGAGTCATCCATGCTTTGCTTAGTATAGCTACCATGCAACCTCTCTTGTATACCTTAAGCGTTAACCCCTCTAGCATGCCATCATTGCTTTGTTTCAGTGGTTTGGAACCATTTTTCATGCCATTTCAGTCCTCATGGTGTGCCTATATGCTTGCATTTGATGTCTCTTTAATGCTTTATAAGGTTGTCATCTCATGCTCCATGTTTGGCCTCTTTTGTATGCTTGTATGTTTAGACCATTTAGATGCCATCTAGGTGTGTCTTTGGTCTTGTTTAGATCTACATTGGGGCTGTTTAGGGTCCCCTTGGCCCTTTGGGGTTTGGTTGGCATGGCCATGATTTGAGCCCTTTGATTGGTCTCAAGCTTTGGGCTTGTTTATATGCTTTGATTGCTTGGTTTAATTGGTTTGGCACCATATTCTTGCATGTTTTCAGAGTTTAATATGCATGCCATATGCCCATGTTGTTCCTCTTTTAAGTGTGCTTAAAAGTTATCTCTATGTGCCTAAGTGTTGGACATTGCATGCATGCCTATTTGTATGTGTTTTGGCTTCCATTCTTGAGCATGTTGGCCACTGTTTTGGGCCTAGTTGAGGGCTGTCCAAATTAGTTTAAGTCCACTCTTTACATGTTGTTACATGCCTTACACTTTGCATGCTTTGATTGCATCATGTCTTCCATGACCACTAGCTCGCATACTTGTTCATTATTTGCTTGTTTGCATTTCCATGTTGCATACTTAGTTAACATGCCTAGGTTGCATTGCATTTGGCATGCATGCCTTGCCTCTTGATCAAGTGATAGAGGTTGGGCTTTATATGTTTATTTGGTTTGCATGACATTTGAAATCAAAGTGCATACTTGGTTTCTTTGGGCCATCACGCATCGAAATGCGTGATTGGTGGTCCGAGAATCAAGAAACATACCCCTTTGAGTCAAAAGCATGATAAGGGATGTGTTAGTGCACACATTTGCTTGAAAATTCCATGACATACACTGTTTGCCCTCTGCTGCTGTCAATTGCAGGTTCTGCAGGAAGTTTTGGCCGGTCGGCTGCATATAGTGCCGACCGGCCATCCATCGTCGGCCGATGGATTAATTTGTGGCCGGTGGTCATTTCCCTTGGCCGGTGGCCATTCCCCTTAGCCGATGGTGTTCCACAGCACTCAGAGAAGCAATCCTGGGACTTTGGCAATTTTCAGAGGAGCAGGGCAGTGTAAACAGAGGCAACAGTGCAATGGCAGCGAGTTTTCGGGCGAAGCCAATCCAAGCATGCGTGCATCCCTCTTCCCGAGGCCATTTTACTGCTTTAAATAGCTTAATTAATTTGTTAATTAGTTAAGGGTTTGTAATATTTAATTAGCTAGGGTAGTTAATTATTTATTCGGTCTGTATACTTATTTGGTCCCTCCGAGTGAGGGCGTATTTGTAATAAGTGTGCGTGGGTGTGTGCATGTCTTCCAACCCCACATCTTTCTTCCCTTTTATTTACCTGCTTATGATGGTAGATTAGGGCATGTTTAAATCAGCATACCTTATGCTATGCATGCGTGCATCCATACATTTGTCTCACATGCATCGGGCTCGGCACATCATACAAACTGCATCGTACTTCAACTCCAAATTGAATACATGTTATTTGTAGCATTCCATATACCATGTTTAGGATAGCCGAGCCTGTCTAAGATTGCATCCTTGCTTGTGTTGCATTAGCCACTTAACATGAACTAGGATCATGCATTTGATTACTAACTAGTTTCTGTTTTGGCTTGGAGTACTAGGTAAGCTTTTATGCTTTAGCATGTCGCATGCGTGTGAATGTTGCCATAATAGCATGATTACCATGAGGCTAGTTGCTTATGTGATATAACTGCTTGAATGCCTGTGGATGGAGGTCAAATCACTTAAGTTGGAACAATGCATGAAAACTGTGAGTTCTTTTTTAAGCCCACTAAATAGTGGCAAAACCGTCTTTTCTAAAGACCACTTGAGGGTGGCAAAACCTGCATTTTAGCCTGCTTGCGAGTAGCAAACCATTTTCAAAACAAACATGAAATGTTTTGTTCCAACTTAGGCGATTTGGTCTATACTTGTTTGCTGTGCGCATAACATAGTAATTCTAGGCTAATAACCGGAATAAGAACACATAATGCTTTCAAAATTAGATATCACGGTTAGTAGAGGCCGATCTTCGGAACGGGCGAGAGGGGGTGCTCATAGCTGACCTTCCCCAATCGTACCCAAGTTCCCGAGCCGAGGCAACTTTGGTGATGACGGACAGGTGGCCTTTGGCACCGAGTCAGGGTTTCCTAAATTCCCCCATAAAAAATATTTAGGTGGCGACTCTGTATCTGGCAAAACAGTCCATGTTTGGCACTTCTTTTCAAAAATCTGTTTCTCAAAACGATTTGCCGGATTTGGACTCTTTGGTTCAGATTTAGAACCGTGACACAAATTGAGTCCGAACTGTAACCCGTGAGTCCCCTCGCGGACATGTTACAGGAAGCGGCAGAGGCTACCGGATGGCTGGATGATCAACCGGATGTTGTAGAGTTCCAACAGGGACCCGCAGGGGCGAGGGTATCAATTGTGGCCGGAAGGGCCGGAAGTCAGAGTACATTGCCGGAGAGCGCCGGTACAAAAAATTTCACTCAGGACAGAAGCATTGTGAATGCAGGGAAAGCTGAACAACAAACTACGCTGACGCAGGTGGAATAACAGGGTTCTGAGAGAACCGGGAAAGCCAAAACCCATGAGGGAATTGAAAGTGCTGTGGGCACAGGGACAGAAGATGCTGTGAACATGTGGGCTGAGAGTGCTGCGAGTACAATCTTGCCGGAGCTAGACAGGTGCCTTTTGAATGCCCACGGAATGTGGTGGGAAGACGATGATTTATGTCTTGCCCACACAGACGAGGACTGGGGAAGCAATCAACCAGACGACACCTGGTATCTTGATGAGGTCGATCACATGACAAGAAGTAGGCGGTACTTCAAGCCTCCGCACCTAGACCAACCAGAGGCATCTGGGAAAGACAAGGAAGCTGAAAAGCAGAAAGAGAAGCAGATTGAGGAAGAAGCTGTACTGAAGCAGCTGAAGAAGATACAAGCAGACATCTCCATCTGGGGACTGCTTATGGCGTCACGAGTGCACAGACAGGCTGTCCTATCTGCTATGGACAAGGCTAAACTTTCTATAGATACCATACCAAAGCAGCTGGTTGGACTGGTCTTTCCGGGAGGAGGTTCCCCGATGTTAACCTTTTCAGACAAAGAACTGCCGCTTGAGGGCGCAAATCATAACAAACCCCTCTACATCTCCATGGAATGTAGAGACAAGTGGGTGCCAGTGGTTCTGGTCGACACAGGATCCGCTATTACTGTATGCCCGTCAAGGACGGCATATGCAATCGGGTTAAAGCCCGCAGACTTCGTACCAACTACTCAAGTGATCAGAGCCTATGATAACACCAGCAAGGAGGTGATGGGGACTGTCAAAATTCAGACCCAGGTTGGTCCAGGACAACACAACATTGAATTCCATGTCTTGGACGTTCCTGCAACCTTTAACCTACTCTTGGGGCGGCCGTGGTTGAACCAAGTGAGGGTAGTCTCTTCCACTCTACATCAGATGGTGAAATACCCCTATGGAAAGGGAGTAGCCATTGTTTTCGGGAATTCATCAATCCACCCACCTCCGGAGGTATCTACACCAGTCCTAGAAATCGAGCACGGCACGGAAGATGTGTTCTTATCAGGGTTTACTCTGGCTGAGGCTCAGGTTGTGCAGAATATCATGGTTGTTAATGAGGGAGTGTAAGTCAGTGCTCAATCTGTATACCTCATGAACAAGCTACAACACATCCCCGGGATGGGATTAGGAAGGAGCGGCCGGAAGGGCGTCGCAGCATTGGCCGAAGTGCCACACAACCCTCATACCTTTGGCTTGGGTTATCTGCCCACCAAAGAGGATTGGATGCGAAAGGGGAAGGAAATGGCTGGGAGAGCCAAAGCGAAGAAGGCGGGGAAGCCTTTTGACTTAATGCACAGGCCCATTCAGGGTACCCTGAACGGACACTTCGTCCGGGAGGGGGAGGACTTTCCGTTTTATGGCTTCCCCGAGCCGTGGCTGAACGCGGAGAAGAAGCGCGTGCCGAGCTTCGAGATTTTCTTTGATCTACAATTACCTGGGGATGACGTTGCCGAAGAGCAGACAGACCCATCAGCTGAGGTTGAGCAGTGTAAGGCAGTGGACGCCGAGGGCGCTGAAATTGAAACGGGGGTAGCACTGGCAAGTCTACTCTCAGATCCTCCGATCGACCATAAGTGCTTGGGGGGTAACTTCTCGGTTTCCATGATTGGGGATGAAACGGCTGTGGGCCTATCAGCAACTATTTTGGATGCATCTATCGCGCCCTCTCTCACTTGGCAATACAAAGAGGGATTTTTGTCTAGCAGCACCGGGTCAGGTAGTGAGCCGGAATCTGATTCCACCGAATCTTGTGAGTCGGAATCAGGTTCCAGCTCGACTGAGTCTGAGTCTGGTAATCCTGGGGATGATAACCCGGATGCCACAGTTTTGTCCAGGTCATCTTTTTCTTTCTCATTTGAGTCTGTTGTAACCGAGAATTCGGACGATTTGGATGTGCTTAATGAGAATCAAGTAACTATGGTTTCTGAGTACTTTTCTGTTCCCTTGATTTATTGCATAAACTCAGACTTTCAAAATTTTGATGAAAACGACGAGGACGAAATTCCTCCGGTTTTGCAACGCTTAATTGAACAAGAGCAGGAGAGGTTTGTCAAGCCCTTAATGGATGAAATCATTACTGTGAATGTTGGTACTGAGGAGGACCCACGGCTGATCTAGATCGGGTCCACGTTGTCTTCGGAGGAACGCGAGCGCTTAGTCGCTTTATTAAAAGATTTCAAAGATGTTTTCGCGTGGTCCTATGAAGACATGCCTGGAATCGATCCTGAGATTGTACAGCATCGGATTCCCTTTGACCCCGAGGCCCGACCCGTCAAACAGAAACTCAGGAGGATCCGCCCGGACTGGGCTCTTAAGATTAAGGAAGAGGTCACCAAGCAAATCGACGCAGGCTTCCTACTGGTATCCGAGTACCCGACTTGGTTGGCCAACATTGTTCCGGTGCCGAAGAAGGATGGCAGGATCCGGGTATGCGTGGATTTCAGGGATTTGAACAGAGTCAGTCCGAAGGACGACTTTCCCTTGCCGCATATCGATGAGTTAGTGGACTTCACAGCGGGGCATGCTTTGCTTTCATTCATCGATGGCTTCTCAGGGTACAATCAGATAGTAATGGCACCTGAAGACCGAAAAAGACTGCATTCACCACCCCGTGGAGGACATACTGCTACAGAGTAATGCCGTTTGGGTTGAAGACTGCTGGAGCTACTTATCAACGGGCCGCGACCACAATATTGCATGACATGATCCACAAAGAGGTTGAGGTGTATGTGGACGACATGATTGTCAAGTCCAAAGAAAGAGAGGGCCACTACACCGCCTTGCAAAAGTTCTTCGAAAGGATCAGAGAATTTCGGTTGCGGCTGAATCCTCAGAAATGTACGTTCGGTGTTACAGCGGGAAAAATGCTGGGGTTTCTGATTACGCAGAGAGGTATCAAAGTTGACCCCTCCAAAATCAAGGCCAACCTAGAAATGCCCCCACCAAGGACTGAAAAGGAGGTGCGAGGCTTTCTGGCTAAAGTGCAATTCATAAGACGGTTTATCTCAAAATTAACCTTGACTTGTGAACCACTTTTTGGTCTCCTGAAGAAAGGCAAGAAATTCCAATGGGACGGCCGATGCCAAGCTGCTTTTGAACAGATCAAGGAATACTTACAGAACCCGCCCGTGTTGTCACCGCCAGAGCCGGGGAAACCGTTGATATTGTACCTTTCAGTGACTGAGACTACAATGGGCTGTATGCTAGCACAAGAATCAGAGGACAAAGCGGAAAAAGCCATCTACTATCTGAGCAAGAAGATGCTAGAGTATGAGACTCGCTACACACCGTTGGAGAAGGCTTGCTTAGCTTTGGTATGGGCTACCAGGAAGCTGCGGCACTACCTGTTAGCTCACTCCGTAATGTTGGTTTCAGGACTCGATCCCATCAAATATCTTTTCGAGAAACCAGCACTTACGGGTAGGCTAGCTCGTTGGTTACTGTTGCTCTCCGAATTTGATTTGAAATATGTAACACGCAAGTCAGTCAAGGGAAGAGCAGTGGCAGAGTTTTTAGCCGACCATCCTGTAGAAGGGGGTGAAGCAGTCAAGTACCTATTCCTAGATGAAGCTATTTTGCACATCGACGATGAAACTTGGACGATGTACTTTGACGGAGCGTCAAATCAATACGGGTATGGGATAGGAGTGTTGCTGATAGCACCCGACAATTCCCGTATCCCTCTAGCCTTCAAACTCTGGTTCAAAGTCTCGAACAACGAAGCAGAATATGAGGCGTGCATCGCCGGTCTAGAAGCAGCCCTAGAACTAGGGGCAAGACGGTTGGACGTCATCGGGGACTCGAACCTTGTTGTGTCTCAAGCAAAAGGAGACTGGAAAGTCAAAGAAGAGAAGATGATGATGTATCACCAAACCTTGGACTTGTTAATTCCTCGGTTTGAGAAGCTAAGCTTTACTCATCTACTGAGAGAGAACAACAGGTTCGCAGATTCTTTAGCAACTCTATCTTCCATGATAGACATCCCGTTCGGAGTCCGGATGCGTCCCGTCATCATTGACCAGAAACTTGCGCCAGCCTACGAGTCGATTGCTGCTATAGATGAGGTTCAGGACGAAAACCCCTGGTATTACGACATTTGGAATTTCCTGGAAAAGGAAACCTACCCGCCAGGGGTGAATGCCAAGGATAAGAGGGCAATCAGAAGAATGGCCATTCAGTTCATCATCTGTGGGGGTAAGCTGTATAAAAGGGGTCATCTCGGAATGCATAAGTTGTGTGTCGATGCCGAAGAATCAAAGCGTCTAATGGAAGCCATCCATGGGGGGGTAATGTGGTGCGCACAAGAATGGAGTAATGCTAGTACGAAAGATCCTCAGACAGGGTTACTACTGGTCCACCATGGAGGAGGACTGCATCGGTTTTGTTCGTCGATGCCACAAGTGTCAAATTCATGCAAATCGCATGAACATTCCGCCGTCAAAGCTGTACAATATGACTTCGCCATGGCCATTTTCAGTTTGGGGAATTGATGTGATCGGGGCTGTCACTCCGAAGGGGTCGAATGGGCATGAGTTCATCTTGGTCGCGATAGATTATTTCACAAAGTGGGTCGAGGCTCAATCTTATGCGGTGTTGAAGGCTTCACATGTTGCGAAGTTTATCAGAAACAACATCATCTGTTGCTACGGAGTCCCAAACGAGATAATTTCAGATAACGGTTCCCACTTCAAGAAGGAAGTGATTGACTTGTTGGAGAAATACAACGTGGCTTTTCATAAGTCATCTACCTACCGGCCGCAAACCAATGGAGCGGTTGAGGCCGCCAACAAGAACATCAAACACATATTGCAGAAGATGGTGGAAACCTACCGGGACTGGCCAGATAAGCTTCCGTTTGCTCTGTGGGGCTACCGGACTTCAATCAGAACTTCTACTGGGGCGACTCCGTATTCTCTGGTTTATGGGATAGAGGCCGTTCTACCTATTGAGATTGAGGTTCCGTCATTGCGAGTATTGGCTGAATGTCAAATAGCCGAAGCAGATTGACAGCAGAGCAGGTTTGAGGAACTTATGCTCTTTGATGAGAGAAGACTGAAAGCACTGTACCATGTTCAAGGTTATCAGCGCAGAATTGCCCGGGCTTTTAACAAGAAAGTGAAGTCCAGGAATTTAAAGGAAGGAGATTTGGTACTCAAGGATAACCGAGCTCCCATCCATGACCCAAGGGGCAAGTTCAGACCTAATTGGACTGGCCCCTACATCATTAAGTCTATCTGGTCAGGTGGAGCTGTGGTTCTGATGGATCTAGATGGCTTGGAGTTTTTGCAACCGATCAATATGGACAAGTTGAAGAAATATTACCCTTGAGAGGCTCGCTAGGCCGAAAACCCGAAAGGGCGACCTAGGCAAAACTCAGAGCACAAAAAATTTGAATTTATAAAAACTGAGCTCGCAAGGTTGAAAACCCACAAAGGGCGGCCTTGGCAAAAGTTAGAGCGAAAAAGGAGAGTGAAAATACCCGAGTGAACCCAAGCCTGAACTACGTAAGGCTTGATTCCCGTCTTTGGGATACGTAGGCAACTTCATCCTGAAGTTCAGCCATAAATTTTCCCCCGATCAACTTTGTCCATTTGATCATCCCAGTCATCTTTGTCTAATCAGCATTCATCGTAATCTCCGGTGCAGTGCTTCTCAGACTAGGGGCAACTTTCCGTTGCTGTACAATGCCGCGGCGCTATTCAGACTAGGGGCAACTTTCCAGTTGCTAGGATCCGGGGTTGTGCATCTCAGTGACAGATCTTAGGCGTGTCCAGTTCTGATCCATATCGAAAATGGTTTTGAAAAGTTTTAATAAAAGTTGACTTTGTTCAAACTAATCTTTTTACAACTAAGACCATTTTTGGACCAAAGCGGAAAATTTTCAGTACCACAACCTTCAATTTCATTGATTTCAAAACAGAGTTCTCCTGCTCTTGCATACAAATTGAAGTTGCTTTTTATTACAATCATAAAGAAAACTTGAAAGTACTAATAAAGCAATAAATCCGGGGCATAGTCAAGTCAGGTGTCCCTACGCCCCCTCACAGAGCTGGTCGAAGCCTCTGATGCCAAGCTGGGCCCAATCTGCGCCTCTTCATTGAGCCAATCCAAGCACTCGTCAGACAAAGCGCAACTGAAAGTGGGAGCGGGGGCCAGGAGCTCTCTAGTTCTCCATGCTATGGCATACCGGGCATGCTGTGCGCCTCGGACCGGGAAAGCAGCCGAGTACTCAATCCCCTCAGGCGGGCAAGTCTGATCATGACCGAACTGGCGTAGAAACCGGAACGGAAAGTAGAACACACAGTGAGTCAGACCAATCAACTGGATCCCGATTAGCCGGGACATGCTATAGCTCAGTGCCGGAAGATTGAGCCAAGGACAACGCCAAGCAATGCGATCTGCCGACAAATTGCACATCCAGTCGAACCAC